>ML376580.1:7792-25553 GCA_005239525.1 Nicotiana knightiana | reverse complement strand
ATTGTATAAATTCTTAGAAATTGCTCATGCACTTGTGACCCCGGGTTCTGGGATATGTGTTGGTATATAATTGCTTAAATATAATCTTTACACCATTGTTTTTAATTAACAGACTTTTTTTTATTAAAATGTAATTTAGGAAAAAGAAATGTTCTCATAAATGTTTTAAAACTTGAACGTGTTTCAATTAATGGATGTCCGGCGCCATCACGACCTTAGGGATTTTGGGTCGTGACATCTCTCTTCATCTATTACTTCACAAGTTTTTCCCTCATATCAAGAACATTTCATTTTTTTCAAAGCAATTTTTTTTCATGTCACATTCTTTTCAAGAGGGTCTTTTCATCACTATTCAGCTATCGTTTGCCATCATTTTTCACTTAATCGTCAATTTCTTCAAATTTATCAATTAATATCACAATCTATGCAACAGTGCTCAAGGAAGAAGGGTGCAAAAGCTCGGGATTCAACAAAAGAATCAAGAAAAAAATATGTCTTCAAAATAAAAGGTTACAGGCTCAAAGGGCCAACTAATGGTACAATATCTAAAAAGGCTAAAATTCACAAGACATATCAAAGAAATCCTACTATCATCATCTAAACAGAGCAACACTTACATTTCACTTCAACAAAATGCAGAGCAAGTTCTAGACTAAGATGCAAAATATGGAATATATGTAAGAAATACTCACCACACATGGCACAAGTATCAACCAAGATGGATCAATTTTACTCTAAGACAAACATGATCATAGCAAATGACAAAATAAGAATAAGGTATATATAGAGTCACAACCTTGAGCTTAGGTGTCAGAAAATCTGCTATTTTATTCATTACTCAAGCAATCAGAGGAAAGTATTACTCAAGCTCAGGCCTAAATATGCTAGTATCAAACAAGTCACAAAAGTTTTTCTTCTCCCTCTTTTTCTTTTCCTAAAAAAAATCTAATCCTAAATATAAAAAAAGTTCATCTGGTTCAAGTTAAGTCCCCTGAAAAAGAACCGATGCAAAAAGAAAAATCAAGGAGGATTATTTTCTAACTAAAACTAACTAGAACAAAAAGAAAATATTTTTGGATTTTATTGGACTTTTATCCCTCAAGAAAATTGTCCATAAAATCCATAATCGGGAAAAGTCCCAATTTTCTGATTCTTTTTTTTCTTTTTTTTCGTTTCAATTTTTTTTTAAAAACAAAAACTACTACACTAAGAAAGAATATTACAATTAAGCTAGGATATCACATAAAATCACCCAAATAATCTCCTCACCACACTTAAAATCGTGCAATGTACATTGTAAATAACAAGAGGGTAAAAGAGACTCCAGGTAGGTCAAAGACCGAAGAATTAGCAGCTCATGGGGTACTCGGGCTTCTCCCAGGTATGATTCTTTGTGCGGGTACCTCACACTCAGTTTCAACTGCTTGCTTGATTTTTCACATGTCTATTGGCTTAGAGTCCATGCTCCTATCCTACAAAACACAAAAATAACACTACAAAGTTAACATAATAAGAATTAAAAAAAATAAACACAAGTAAAAAGAAAAAATAGAATTGGGTTGCTTCCCAACAAGCGCTTGATTTAACGTCGCGGCACGACGCCATCACTTACACCACTTTTCCTTCCACTTTGAGGATATGAATTGCGCCCTTAATTTTTCATCAATTTTTCTATCACGTTCCCGGGGCGGTAGTGTGAAAATAAAGGAACCAAGCAATAGATATCGCATCTTGCACTTCTTGGCCTTTAAGTGAGGGATGTCATTTTGTCTTTTTTGTGTTGCAAATTTTAGAATATAAGGGTCTTGTTCTTCATCTATATATCTCTCCAAAGGCTCGATCTCTATGTCTCCATCCAAACATAATGTAGAAAAATAATTAGAATGACGACCAACACGCCCCAACACTAAAACTATATTATTTTAACATCCTCAATAATATATACTTCCCCAACCTCAGCATCATCTACAAGAACATCGTCTAATAATTGGTATTCTCGTTTTATCTCCTCAATTTGGCCTAGAATATCTTTTTCACCTTCACACAATTCATCACTAAATTGTTGGGCGTTACATGCATCAACCTTTTCACTCAATTGAGCCTCCAAGTCGCGAATAGAGCTACCAAATTGGTCGATCTCTTGTTCCAGTTTAGATCTTCCTTCTATGAAGTGTTGCATCTCATTTGTAATTTTCTCACGGAAACCTCCATATTCCTTTAATAATTTCATGTGCATATCAAGAATGTGAACATTGTGTTCCACATTATCCAATTCGTTACTCCTGTCAAACTCAGACGGATTATTAGAATCAACATAAGAAAGGATTGGAGTAGAATAACAACACTTAGAACAATTATTCCAATTACCACCACAAATAGTACAGGATTGCAATGGTGCACACAACTCAGTCCTGGGAATATTTTTACAGTATTTCCATAAGTGTGGTCCTTTACAATATGGACAAGGATCACAAAAACAAGAATACTTACTATCCCACCACTTTTCGTTCAAAGATGCCATGTAAAAAAAATATAATACTAAATACACTAAACTAGAACTAAAACTTAATAGATAATAAGTAAAAATCTAATCTAGTAAAATAGTTAATTTCTAAGTCCCCGGCAACGGCGCCAAAAACTTATTTCTCTCAAACACACACGCAAGTATACGTGGTCGTACAAGTAATAAAGGATTGTAAGTCCAGATATCGTACCCACATGGACTTGTGGTCGACTATTACTAAATTAAACTAAGACAAGTAATTGATTCAAGCACTTTTCTAAAGTATTATTATTTAATTAAACTAATCTAGAGTAATCAACTAAGAGATTAAATTAAAAAGTTGGATAAATTAGACTCGAATTCAATGAGAGATGATATCCTATAGCTATGGGTTGGATAACAATCTCGTTGAGTTTTTCACTTAAATTGTCTAATTAATTTATCTAGTTTATTGATTGACAAGGTTAATATTACTCGTAGCCTAGTACTACCCATCTATTCAAGCTAACCTAACGCCTATATTCCTATGGAATTAGAATTAATAAGAACGCATTAATAATTCCTGTATAGTAACCTATCAAGGTGATTAGGTATATCCCTATCCTAACCGCAAATTTGTTCCCCGTTAATCAGGTTCAAGATCCCGCTCTACTCAATCTTATATGCAATCTAGAATTCCCTCTCCTGAGTTCAACCCTAGATTCGTAAATAGAATTCCACTGGTGATTAATCAATCAAATAATTAAGCACAAGCTTGAATAAATAAACCAGTATCATAAAATAATAAGAACGATTCAAGCTTAAAACTACAACATTCATGTAGCACCCAAAACTCTAGAACTAATAAACTATAAAATTAAAGGAAGATAAGAGAATAAAAACTAGTTAGAAGCCTCCTCCAAGAGTGGTGTGTGTTCCCCACATGAATTCTCCTTCAAAGTATGTTAGGTTTGCTCCAAATTAGGTTTAGAACCCATTTTATACGAGTTGGACCCGTGTAGGACCAAAATAGCCTTGTCGGCGTGGTGTGTGTTCCCCGCGTGAATTATACTTCAAGGTATGTTAGATTTTATCCAAATTAGGTTTAGAACCCATTTTATACGAGTTGGACCCGTGTAGGACAAAAATAGCCTTGTCCCGAGCGAACTAGGAAACCCTTCGCGAACGATGCGTCCAGACCAGCGCGAGGCACTGGCCTTAGTGCTGGAGGTAGTGACATTTTCCACTTTCAATTCAAGAATGGTAATTCCTCCTCTCTTTTTTTGTCTTGCACTTGGGGGGACAAATCACTAAGGGTGTCCCCCCTTTGTCCTTTCCTATTTAATTGTTTTATTTTTCTTCGGTGTTTTATTCAATTTTGCTCTAAATCTCTTCATGTTCACAATGATTTATTCCTACAAAGTTAAATTATAATATTAAAGCACAACGTAATATGATTAATACTCAAAAGACGATTAAAAGTACTAGAATATGAGGTAACAATAGATAAGTATATGCATTTTTTGGCCCAATATCAAGATAATTAGTAGTAGTATGTTAGTAAAAATGTTAACTTCTTATTTTGATTTTAGCTTCCTATTTTTTTTTTCGTAGTTATGTAGTATTTTGTAGCTGAAGTTTTTTAAATGTGGAAAATAAGAAAAATCGAAAGAAAAAAAGTTTAAAAAAATTGGACTTTTCCCGATGATGGATCTCCTAGACAGTTTTCTTGAAGGATTAAAGTGTAAAAAAAAATCCAAAATAAGTATTTTAGTTTCCTTTAGGTAGTAATAGTCCACCTTGATTTTTCTTTGTACCTCGGTTCTTTTCCATGAGATGTAGTTTGAACCAGGTAATAGTTTTATTTTTATTTTTTATAGCAGGACTTAGGAAAAAATGGAGGAAGAAGGATGAGATTCCTAGGCGCCCTTGACTTGTTTGATAGTAGCATATTTAGGCTATGGCATGTGTAGTATGTTACCTATATTTTGAAATTGATCGTGATGCCTTTATAAATTGGATTGCATGTCTTGTGACGCATATGTCTCGTAATCTTGACTTATGTTCACTTTGTACTTAATGCTTAATATCTTATTGCTCCGTGAATACTTTCATTAGTTTGAGAGTCAGAATGAGACCGTCCTTAGTGAGTCATGTGCCATGTGTGAAGTGAGATATTTGTATAGTCCATCTCATTGTACTTGTGTCTACAACTTGCCCGGTATGTGAGTCGAAGCAAAATTTTAGGTGAGACTCGGTTTGAAAAATGATTTTAGGATGTCGTTCTTCTTTTTGAGTTTAATGTTTATCAAAAATAAAATCTATCCCTAGTTAACCATTTTGATCTTATAGACTTTTATCTGGCACCCACATTAGAAGCCTATACCTCTTTTGTTATTAATTGACATTATTTTGATTCTTTTTACCTCTTAAAGCAGTTTAATTGGGAAATGATCGCTAAAAGAAGTAAGGAGGGAATTTGGGTGGCTTTTGAGTGGAACCAATGAAAGGAATAAAGGTGAACTTGTTTTGTAAAAGAATACACCACTAGCTAAAATTATAAAGAAGAAAAATCTCAAGAAAAATAAAAGAAAAAGAGAAGGAACAATATAGATGAATGAATTGACATCTTGCTCTTTCTAGTGGGTATGAAGTAAAGTAGTGCCTAAAGAAAGAGGGGATGTTGTTGGGAATGATTTTAGTTGGGAAATTGAAGTAGGGATTGCAGAATATGCGTGTAAACTTAATCATGTGATGTGTTAAACTGCTTAGGAGGGTTAGCCACTATTCCTAAATATATCCTACTTGTCCCTTAGCACACATTACAACCATGAAAAACTCCAAACTGATTTTAGATCGAGCGAGCATACATTAGTAGAGATTTACATTAAGGGAAAGCCTATGGTACCAATTGCACGCATATGACTTCTTCTGTGAGAGTGAGCGATTTCCTTTGATATATATGAGTCCTTAAAATATATTTGAGGGTTTGATTTGAATGTGTGGATTCAATTTACTCTTTTGTTCTTGTTGCGAGGACACATGGTTTCATGAGGGATAGGAAGCTTTATTAGACTTCTCTAGGATGTTGGGTGTTCAACTCATGAGTGCATTGTGACAATGAGTCAGTTATTGAGGCTAGGACTGTTATGAGCATGTTGTCTTTGTTGTAAATATCTTTGAGTATAGAAAAAGTTACAGGGAAGTGTGTTCTTAATTCATATGCTACAGTTTAATTGTTTCTATCAACCATGGTCATTGGTGTAGTGTGCTTCAAATGTGTAAAATATAAAGTGCTCAAGTATAGAGTGAATTGTTGGTTGCTCGAGGACGAGTAAGAGCTTAAGTGTGGGGTGATTATGTTTGGCTGAAAATCCATGTTTTTGCATGTAATTTGTCGTGCATTATGCCTCGATCTTGTTAACTTTGGTGTGAATATTTGTGACTCGGGCTTAATAATGTTATTTATATGTGTAGGAATAAATTGGAATTATTTTGGGGAGTTTGCATGCAAATTGGCATAAAAAATGGAAGTATTTGGAGGATGTATAAGTTTGGTGCCCAGGTTGGCGCTAGGAACCAACCAAAACGTTGTTGAGAGCATGCTAAAATATTCATTGTCCAAGTTGGTTCTAGGCACCAACCAAAAGGCTACAGACAGAAGACCAAAAATTTTGTTGTCCTGGTTGGCGCGAGGCGCCAAACGAGACGCCAAAGGGAGGAATTTGTCCTAATTGGGCTGGGACTTGGGGATTTCAACCCTAAACGTCCCCTAACATGTATAAAAGGGGTTCTAAACCTAAATTGAGGGGTTGGACATTATTTGGAGGCAAGAACATCATGTGGAACAACTTTTGTAGGAGAAAATCATCGAGTTATTCACTCCTTCATCTTTCCTTTGCAATTTATTTATGCAAAATACTTGGAAATTTGTTACTACTAACATGAAGCACTAGTTTATAGGGTTGTGGTTGATACGATTATTAACATTTATTAATTACTTCTTTGTTAATTCGAATAATCATCTTGTGGTTGTTTCTTTAATTCTAGTTTTAACTTGTGACTTGTTGTAGATACCATTTCACCATACTATCAATGCTATGCTTGGGAAAGTCATGTTTCGATTAGAGTAGAATTAAAGAGAAATTGTTTTTGAACCGGTGGCTCGGGGAATGATTTCACAGTTAGGATAGGAATATACCTAACAATTTTGCTTAATTGAATACCGTAGTATTGATGATATGATATAATCACATATTTTAGTCTCTTATTACACTATAATTTACTGCACTTTAATTGAGTTTGAGCTTTAATCGCCAGTGTTTTGCACTAAAAGTGTGTTTTATGCCTTGTAGGAGTGATTCTGATCTATGTAGAAGTTATGGAATGAATTCAATCTATTCTAGAGCTTTGATATCAGAGTAAAATCCCAAGGATTAAGTTGGGATCGTGTTCGGGGATCAACGGAGGATAGTGTACTTTAAAAACGAAACGAAGAATCGAGCAGGCATACTGAGCATTGTCCAATAAAAGTTCCCATAGCTTTTGGCTCAGAAATCTGTTTGGGCTCTACAATCAATCGTTGGAAAGCTATTTAAAAGGGATACAACTTTCATGTTTTACATTTTTCAAATTTCCACAGCTGCGTCGCGGCTGTGTAAATTGTTGATGCCCTCAAATTGCATGCTCTCTTAAGTTCCCCACAAGCACACCGCGTGCCGCATCTCCCCACGCGACATGCCTATGCAAAGTTTACAGAGCCAGAGTCCTATTTCGCGCGTGAGAATGTGTTTTCATGTGGGCCTGACCCTACTTGGTATAAATATATGTAAAAACATTAGTTTTGTAACTTTGGACAGACTTTTGACCTAAGGAGATCATAGAGCCTCCGCGGAGGCCGGGTTTCATATTTTCTTCCACCAAACTTAGCAATTCTTATGTTTCTTTGTATGATTTGTTGTTTTTCGACCATCTCTATGTGGAGTTAAACTTCACCTTCTAGGTTTGTGGTTCTTTCATGACTATTTGTAACGACCCGGTCGGTCGTGCTGAGAATTTTAGCCGTTTTCCCTATTTATGATTTGTCATATGTTTCTTAGCCTATTTATGTTGTATTGGGTCGGTTGGTTCGGGTTTGGAGTGGTCGTGGTGAGAATTGAGACACTTAGTCTCTTAAATTGGCTTAATATTTGGAAAAGTCAATTGGGAGTTGACTTATTGGTAAACTACCTCGGAATGTAGATTTTATGGCTTTGATAGCTTCATTAGGTGATTTGAGACTTAGGAGTGTGTTTGGAATGCGGTTTTTATGTCCGATGTAGAATTAGGCTTGAATTGGAAAGTTGAGTTTTTTGGCGATTTCGGGTCGGCAATGGAAGTTAGCTATCGGGGTCAAAATGGAATTTTGAAAGTTGGTGCAGGTTCGTAGTGTCATTTTGGACGTGTGTGCAAATTTTCAGGTCATTCGGGCGTGTTTTGTTGGTTTCGGCTTCATTGGCGGAATTCGGAAATCTCAAAGTTCATAGGCTTGAATCCGATGTGATTTTGGTGTTTTGGTGTTGTTGTAGGTGTTTCGAAGGCCCGACTAAATTTGAATAATGTTATGGGACTTTTTATTGTTTTTGTTTGGGGTCCCGAGGGGCTCGGGATGATTTCGAATAGTCATCGGAGGGATTGAAGTTGGAAAATGCAGCTGAAGAAGCTGCTGGTGCCAGGCTTCTAGTGTGGCCGCACCTGCGAAAGGTTAGCCGCAGGTGCGACGCCGCAGGTGCGGGGTGGCTTGCGCAAGTGCGAAAAGGGGTCAGGCTGGAGAAAGTTGCAGGTGCGAGACATGGACCGCACCTGCGAAGTCGCAGGTGCGGGTGATTCACTGCAGGTGCGAGATTTGGGCCTTAAGAGGATTCCCGCAGGTGCGGAGCAAAGGTCACAAGTGCGGTTTCACTGGGAAGGAAGTATAAATACTTGCCTCCGCAAATTTTTGGCATTTTTCATCATTCTTGCATGCGGGCTAAAGCTTTTGGGAGCGAATTGAAGAGGGTTTTCAAAGGATTTTCGTGGAGGTAAGTTTCCTAGACCTAAAACTCGATTCTATGTTGATATTCGACGGATTAAGCTTGGAATTTGTGGAATTTAATGGCATAAATTAGGGAAGTTAGGGCATGAGAAATTGAGACTTTAATTGAGTAATTGAACGGGCTATTGTAGTCGGATTTCGATGCTTTTTATATGTATAGACTCGGGAAAGGATGAGGATGTCACAACCCAAAACCTATTAAGGTTCTGATGGCGCCGGACACCACTGTCAGGCAAGCCAATCATTTATTAATTGAAACAATTTCCCGTTTTAATCATTTATGAAAAAGCATTTCCTTTAACTTTATTACATATTAACTAAATAGAATATGTTAAGTAAAACAATGGTTTGAATATTCCATTTTAGCAAATATATCCCAACACATCCCAGAACCCGGTGTCACAAGTATATGAGCATTTTCTAAGAATTTGTACAATCATCACAAAGCCTGTCCGAAATACAAATTGGACAAGGAAATTTAAGATGAAAATAAATACAGTATGTGGGAGACTCTGTCAGCTACGAATCGCCTCCGGATGGTGCAGCTCGTCTAAGTCTCCAAACCAGCCATGACACTATGAAAGTACACGTGCAATAAAAATGCACAGCAAGTGTAGCATGAGTACAAAAACAACATGTACTCAGTAAGTCGCTCACCTAACCTCAGAGAGGTAGTGAGGAGAGATCAAATTAGACACTCATTAAGGTCCGGCAAATTAATTAACAGCATATGATGAGCACGGTAGGCATGTAAAGGTAGTAAAACAGCAACATATATAAGGCACTGAAATCCAAGTAAATACTGGAAGTAATCAAACAGTTACCACTTCCTCATTTTCCCCCAAATATTTTAAATAAACAATTTTCTCTTTGTTTTCCCCCGAATATCTTATCACTTTAAAAGTCCATGAAAAACATCTAAGACTTTAGCATGCGCATGCGGGACAAGGACAACCGGCCTGAGCCATCATGATAATCAACTTTGTGCACTGACGAGGATCGAACGGCCCGTACCATAAGTACACCTCTCAATAAAATAATCATGTATATGCACTGCCGAGGGTCGAACATCCCGAACCATAAGTGCATCTTTCAATAAAATAATCATATCTATGCACTGCCGAGGGTTGATTGGCCCGAGCCATAAGTGCATCTTGCAATCCGCCGTGGCGTACGGACCGCTCCCATGAGAGTAGGGGAAATAACACTCTGCTCGCGAAATGTAAATTGTGAAGCGGTCACATGCAGTCATGCACAATCAACATTCCACCCCGAATACGCCGGGAAAATAAATGCTCAAGTAAATGACAGATTTCTCTTTTTTTTTCTTTAAAAAAACCACAAAATAGGTTTAAATCCTGATGTTTTAGACGTCAATACCACACAAGAAGATAGGTTAATTTGTGTGGTATCCAATTTTTCGAGTGCTGTCTCTCTAGAAGAAACTAGTTCTTCTTGGTGTTCCAACTTCTACTGTTGCTGAATAATAAAAGCAGTAAAGTAAAACCACAGAGATTTTTACGTGGGAAACACCTGGCTCAAAAGGTGAAAAAACCACGACCTACTCCTCAGTATGATTTTCTCAAACTCTTCACTAAAACTCTGAGCCAAACGGACTTACAAAATAAACTCTTTTGTAATCCTAGGACTAACTCTAATCCCTTCGTAGTAACTAGCCTCTTGCTACTTTCTACAAGATTCAAGTTAACCCTAACTTGAACAATGTGTACCGATTACAATTGCTTCTATGAAAGCTGAAAAGATACAATATTAAATCGCCTACTACAACCAAATAGACTCAATGACAAACAAATGGAACTGGTTCTTCTAGCTGGTCTGTAGCCTTTGTATCGTACAGTAATTCTGCTTGCAAAATCTCTGGGAATTTTTCTTTCAGTTCTTGATTCACTTCTGCACTTGTGCATTCTTAATTCAAGCAAGAATACTTCAACTATTTATAGATTCAGTTGTTGAGTTTGTCATTCAGTTCTGGTACAACTTTACCTGGGAGAAAGAGTTTGTATTAAACTCAACTTCCGTCCTTCGTTACTGTCCTTGCTGAATTCAAATTTTATTCTCTTATCAATTTGCAACCTTTTGCATTAGAAGACACTCTCCTTGTTCATTGATAATTCAAAATCGCATTCATCTCCTATGCATATACGGTTCATGTGCCAACGCGTCAGGTCTAGTATGTGTGCTCTGATGGACCTGATTCAACTGGTCAGACATTTGTCAATCCTCAAAACTATGCAGTGACTTGGGTCAACAAATTCCCCCTTTTTGATGATGACAAACTCTGTGCTTCTCCATGTATACACTTCAAACATTTTGTATATTTTTAAGCATTTATCATAGTGAAACCAGGTTCATTATTAGGTTATAAATATCACTTGAAATATAAAAGCACATGTCTTCCCCCTTTTGGCATCATCAAAAAGTTTGCAAAATGATAAACTTACCAGTGTTGTTAATAATTACTCATGGCTATTGAGGCAACTGCAGGTGCAAACATGATTAATCATCATAAGAAACCAATAAATGTAAGCTATCTAAGAAATTGAGACAAATCAATAACAAAATAGCAAAAATTCATTTATTAGGAACGAACATCAAACACCATACAAAAAAAAACAAAAAACAGCCATAACCATGAGCAAGACAGAATAAAAACAACATAAACAGAACAACTGGTCTAAGAGAGGTTTTGGTAGCTCTGGACAGCCTAAGAATGGGAAGGTGCGGAGGAGGTTGTGGTATTGGTTTGTAGCAGAGAAAGCATCTGGTTAAGAACACCCTCGTTCTTTTCCTTCTCTTTTGCTAATTTAGCCCTGAGAGCATCCCGCTCAGCTTTAACCTCAATCAAACGAGATTTTAAACGAAGGATCTCCATATCCTTGATCTCGCTTTCCTGCACCAGAGTTCTTACTTTGCTGTTGATGGGATGCTTCCAAGATGAACCAGGTTCATCTGCAGGAACATTGATATTATAATCGTAAGTCAGCAAAGTATCCTTCCCAAAATAGTCCTTGGCAGTAGCCATCTCAGCCTTTTTCATTGGAAGATCAAAATGAGCAAGCACAACTGTCAGAATAAAGCCATATGGGATTGCATGTGCTTTTGTTCCATTCACAACTCTATCCAAGAGTTGGATGATGAAGGATGGATAATTGATATGCTTTCCTCTATACAAACACTCCATCAAGGTCGGATCCATATAGTTGGCTATGTGCCTTCGTTCTTGTCTTGGCAGCAAGAACTTGATGACAAACTCAAAAAGCAACTTGTGCTCTGGCTTCATTTCACTTTTGTAGACTGGCTTGGGTTCAATTTCACTTTCATTATCACTGAAGAATATGGTAATGTTGATTGTTTAGGCTAACCCATCCAAACTAGGCCATATTTTCTAGTGTAATCTTCGTAGCCCTCAGCAGGAATATGCAGAATTTCTCCTAGCTCTTTAGCATCAAAGGAGACTTGAATTTCTTTGACTGTGGTAGTGACCCTGCCGTCCTTGACCACTGCATTACCCATGAACTCTGCCAGTCCAGCTCTAGCCAACCTTCCTTCCATGTGAAGGACCGTGTTCTTCCACCCCTGAACATCCAGTGTGTCCAGCAGGTATCTCATCCCAGGTTCCTCGAGATCCTTCAACAACTTTCCCTTCAGAATTGTTCTTTTGCCAAACAAGGTGATTCTGTCAGTCACCTCACCAACTTCCCCCTCATCTTCTCCACTCCACTCTTTATCATTATCTTTCTCAACGACCTTCACTTTTATTGCCTTGGACCTGGTCCTTTTAACGGTTCTTGTAGGTGTGGCAGACATTGTACCTAACTGCTTTGAAGAAGCCTTAGCCCTTTTTGATTTTGGTGCCTCAACCACAACAGGAGCAGTTTGATCCTCATGATGGACCAGGTCCATCATATCCTCTTCAACAACAATAGTCTTCAAAGGCTCTCCTACTTTAGCCTTTCCCTTTGCAACTCTCTTTTTCTTGCTCTCTAGCATAGCCTTCTCAAACAGTTCTTCTTCCTCTCTCACAGCACTATGTGTAGCACGCACCTTAGGAACAGGAGCATCAGCAGCTACAAAAGCTTTCCTCTTCTTAGAAAGAACTGGGTTAGTAACCTTCTTGGACTTCTGAGTCCTCATTTTCTTGGGGTTATAGGACTCCCCCAGTTTCCTTAGCATGTCAGCCAACGTCTTGTCCCCAGATGACACAGGTTCATCTGCTCCTTTCCTCAACCTTGCTAAACATGTCGCTGCTTCCTTGACTACACTTCCCCCTAACTGTGTGACATCTTCTCCAACCTTCTCAGGAATGGAACCACAGATAGCCAATGTGGTACCATCCTCCCCAAATCCCTCTCCCTAAAGAAATTTACCTTTTCCCAATTTTCTTCGCCTACTCGGCACTTCAACATCAACTACCGACCCAACCAGAACAAACTTGTTCTCAGCATTAACAGATTCAGAAATAGCATCAATATTACCTTATTCAGAATTTGATGAACCAGGTGCTTCCTCCTCGTTGGCTGATTTAAAAGATTCACTTGATGATTCAGAATTATTATCTTTTTCAGCCTGCAGAATTGCCTCCAAGAATCTTGCACGGGACCCAGAAGCCACTAATTTTCTGGAAAGAACCTTTACACGACGACCACGAGGGGCTGGGTTAGGGTTAGATATGGGTTCTGGAATAGGAGGGTTTTCAGGGGTTGAGGTTCTTTCTGGTGATTGAGAACTATATACAAATGGAGAATTTGAATCTGATTTATAATTCCCTCCATCATAATCACGATTTGGCGATGAAGAAGAAGAAGCAGGTGGTGGTGAAGACATGATTACGAGTATTGTTAGGAAGAAAATAAAAGTGATCAATTTTGGGTTTGAAGAATAATGGTCTTGGTTCGACGGTTACTTTACGAAGAAAAGAGTAATGATGACCCTTATATAAGATATGACTATTAATTATACAACGGGCAGAATATTTATTCAAGTGGGAATCTAATAGTTGTAGGAGTGTCATTGATTAGACAATTAAGAGTTCCCTACCTCTAGGCTAATTGAGTACTGATGGGACTTCTTGGAACGGGTTCACTTAGGGATTCGTACAATGAATTTGAAATGAACCAAATATAGATAGAATCATGCTCATGTGTGACTGTAATTAGTTCAATAATTGTATGGAGATGAGCACGTACCTTGTCAGACAGATGAACCAGCAGAGATGAACCAGGTTCATCGTGTTAAAGTCCTTAATTTGCCTCAATTTAAAAAGAAAGAGAAACATCATTAGCAACCAGGGAATCATATTAATACATGGCAAGAGAGTATGACAGTAAAGTCATGATGCTGAGCAATGATTAGTCTGGTTGATTATCTATGTTAGTGTTTCTAGCCAAAAAAAAATTTTTTTTTTTTCAATTTGTTTTTTCAATCAGGTAATTTTAATCATCCCTAATTCAAGCTTGTTTCTCTCAAAATGCTCCCTACTCAGTGCTTTAGTAAAGATATCTGCAATTTGTTGATCAGTAGCACAAAATTCAATTGAGATCATTCCTTTTTCATAGTTATCCCTCAGGAAATGGTGCCTAACATCTATGTGCTTAGTTCTCTTATGATGAACCGGGTTCTTCGTCATACTAATGGCACTAGTGTTATCACAGAAAATAGGAATGCATCCCACATCTATACCAAAGTCCATGAGTTGTTGCTTGATCCATAGCAACTGAGCACAGCAGGAGGCTGCAGCCACATATTCAGCCTCAGCAGTAGACAAGGCTACTGAATTTTGTTTCTTGGTAGCCCAAGACACAAGGCATGAGCCCAGAAAGTGAGCCATACCTGAAGTACTTTTCCTGTCAACCAGGAAACCTGCATAATCAGCATCAGCATATCCTACAAGGTCGAAATTACTACCTTTAGGATACCAAAGGCACAAATCAGTGGTGCCTTTCAAATATCTCAAAATTCTCTTCACTGCAGTGAGGTGAGACTCCTTTGGATTTTCCTGAAATCTAGCGCATAGTCCCACGCTGAACACAATATCATGTCTGCTAGCAGTGAGATATAATAGAGACCCAATCATCCCTCTGTATAGCTTCTGATCAACGGATGAACTGGGTTCATCCACATCCAATTTTGTAGCTGTGGCTATAGGGGTGTCTATTTCCTTTGAGTCTTCCATTTTAAGCTTCTTGAGCAATTCTTTCACATACTTTTGTTGGTGGATCATTGTTCCATTTGATTTTTTCTTGATTTGCAAGCCTAAGAAGAAGTTTAGCTCACCCATCATACTCATCTCAAACTCACTCCCCATAACCATAGCAAATTCCTTGCCCAATTTTTCAGAAGTCGCCCCAAATATAATATCATCCATGTATATTTGCACAACCAGGAGATCCTTACCCTTTTCCCTTAAGAAGAAGGTACTGTCAATTTTCCCTCCTTTGTACCCATGTTCTAGCAGGAATTTTGATAATTGTTCGTACCATGCTCTTGGTGCTTGTTTGAGACCATACAGATCCTTGTCGAGTTTGTATACGTGGTCAGGTGACTCCTTGTTTTCAAAAACTGGAGGTTGCTTTACAATACATCTTCCTTCAGATAGCCATTAAGAAAGGCACTCTTAACATCCATCTGATGAAGAGTGAATTCCATGTGTACAACAAATGCTATAAGAAGTCTTATTGCCTCCAGTCTTGCCATGNATCATAATCACGATTTGGCGATGAAGAAGAAGAAGCAGGTGGTGGTGAAGACATGATTACGAGTATTGTTAGGAAGAAAATAAAAGTGATCAATTTTGGGTTTGAAGAATAATGGTCTTGGTTCGACGGTTACTTTACGAAGAAAAGAGTAATGATGACCCTTATATAAGATATGACTATTAATTATACAACGGGCAGAATATTTATTCAAGTGGGAATCTAATAGTTGTAGGAGTGTCATTGATTAGACAATTAAGAGTTCCCTACCTCTAGGCTAATTGAGTACTGATGGGACTTCTTGGAACGGGTTCACTTAGGGATTCGTACAATGAATTTGAAATGAACCAAATATAGATAGAATCATGCTCATGTGTGACTGTAATTAGTTCAATAATTGTATGGAGATGAGCACGTACCTTGTCAGACAGATGAACCAGCAGAGATGAACCAGGTTCATCGTGTTAAAGTCCTTAATTTGCCTTAATTTACAAAGATAGAGACACATCATTAGTAACCAGAGAATCATATTAATACATGGCAAGAGAGTATGACAATAAAGTCATGATGCTAAGCAATGATTAGTCTGTTGATTCTCTATGTTAGTGTTTCTAGACAAAAAAAAATTTCCATTTTTTTCAATTTTTTTTTCAATTAGGTGATTTTAATCATCCCTAATTCAAGCATGTTTCTCTCAAAATGCTCCCTACTCAGTGCTTTAGTAAAGATATCTGCAATTTGTTGATCAGTAGCACAAAATTCAATTGAGATCATTCCTTTTTCATAGTTATCCCTCAGGAAATGGTGCCTAACATCTATGTGCTTAGTTCTCTTATGATGAACCAGGTTCTTCGTCATGATAATGGCACTAGTGTTATCATACAAAATAGGAATGCATCCCACATCTATACCAAAGTCCATGAGTTGTTGCTTGATTCATAGAAACTGAGCACGGCAATAGGATGCATCCATATATTCAGCCTCAGCAGTAGACAAAGCTACTGAATTCTGTTTCTTTGTGGCCCAAGACACAAGCAGGAGCCCAAAAAGTGAGCCATGCCTGAAGTACTCTTCCTGTCAACCAGGAAACCTGCATAATCAGCATCAGCATATCCTACAAGGTCGAAATTACTACCTTTAGGATACCAAAGGCACAAATCAGTGGTGCCTTTCAAATATCTCAAAATTCTCTTCACTGCAGTGAGGTGAGACTCCTTTGGATTTTCCTGAAATCTAGCGCATAGTCCCACGCTGAACACAATATCATGTCTGCTAGCAGTGAGATATAATAGAGACCCAATCATCCCTCTGTATAGCTTCTGATCAACGGATGAACTGGGTTCATCCACATCCAATTTTGTAGCTGTGGCTATAGGGGTGTCTATTTCCTTTGAGTCTTCCATTTTAAGCTTCTTGAGCAATTCTTTCACATACTTTTGTTGGTGGATCATTGTTCCATTTGATTTTTTCTTGATTTGCAAGCCTAAGAAGAAGTTTAGCTCACCCATCATACTCATCTCAAACTCACTCCCCATAACCATAGCAAATTCCTTGCCCAATTTTTCAGAAGTCGCCCCAAATATAATATCATCCATGTATATTTGCACAACCAGGAGATCCTTACCCTTTTCCCTTAAGAAGAAGGTACTGTCAATTTTCCCTCCTTTGTACCCATGTTCTAGCAGGAATTTTGATAATTGTTCGTACCATGCTCTTGGTGCTTGTTTGAGACCATACAGATCCTTGTCGAGTTTGTATACGTGGTCAGGTGACTCCTTGTTTTCAAAAACTGGAGGTTGCTTTACAATACATCTTCCTTCAGATAGCCATTAAGAAAGGCACTCTTAACATCCATCTGATGAAGAGTGAATTCCATGTGTACAACAAATGCTATAAGAAGTCTTATTGCCTCCAGTCTTGCCATGGGGGAAAAGGTCTCATCATAGTCAATTCCCTCTTCTTGACTATACCCTTGAACAACTAGTCTTGCCTTATTTCTTGTAAAAGTTCCATCCTCATCGAGCTTGTTCCTGAAGACCCACTTGGTGCCAATCACTGATCTGTCTAGTGGCCTGGGTACCAAGTGCCATACTTGACTTCTTTCAAACTGATTCAGCTCTTCTTGCATGGCATTTACCCAATCAGCATCTTGTAGGGCTTCCCCAATGTTCTTTGGTTCGATCATGGATAGAAAGGCATCAAACGCACACAGATTTTTCAAGGATGATCTTGTTTTGATTCCGGATGCCAAATCTGTTATGATGTTCTCAAGAGGGTGAGAACTCTGATATCTGTGTGGTTTGAGTACCAGCTGTTCATTCCTAGACAATTCCATGGTGTCTTGTTGCTGTGGAGCAGGATCAGGGCCAGGTTGCATATGTTGAATTCCCCCTGTCATGTTGCTTGGGGTAGTTGAACCTGGTCCATCACCTGTTCCATCTTCCATGATTGCTTCAATGTTTTCACTGCTTCTCACTAGTCCAAGCTCCCCAT
>ML376579.1:13576-24634 GCA_005239525.1 Nicotiana knightiana | reverse complement strand
GGGAGACACGCATTACCAATTAAGCACCCTCAACTCCACACATTGCCCCTTTCTGAAATATATACCTTCATCAAGCCACCCAATAGATATCATTTACTTAGTCATCTGAAACTGCAAATGCTGCCTAAGCATTTTTACCTTCCTTCCGAAATTGAACCGTAACCCCACACATGCAAATCTCGACTCTACACAATGTACCGCATACACCATGCCATCCTGTGATAAATACGAGAATTTCATAACCCCTTCCGAGCCACAAGCAACTACGTACCCAGCTAGCCAAGAACTTACATTTGATCCAATCTAGAAGAAAAATCAATATACCTCTCATGCTCCTCACGCCAGTAGAAAATACACATTTCTAACCGTGGTAGAAACCATCAGGAACTATTCGAATCCCATTTGTACAACACCAAACCGTCAGAACTGAATCCTTCTAACTCAACCACGCTACGCAGGTCACCAACACCCAAGAGCATTGCTAGGAAACACATGTAGTAACTCAATGCCTCATAACCACCCAAAGAACTAATCATATCCCTTACCATGCCGATCCGACCCACTACAAAGCTGTCCTATTTATCCAAGTTCCTTCTGACTTACCCTCGAATTGATAACTCTCCTTGTCATAATACCGTAATTCTCAACCTAGGCTCACCACACGAGACCCAAGCATAAGACCATAAGTCTAAAACTCATAAGCCGCTGAATACTCTCTCGAATATCCCCAGAAGCACCACATTCAAAATACTTACCCCGAAGATACTTCCTGCGAATCTAACGCCATTACCTTCACCTTCCTGATACTGATATGAAGAATCCATGACAATGTAGAAATCTCACAAGTTTCGACACCATCCAATGTAGACCTCAGTTTCTAGCCAAATACACATCCTAAAGATTCCCAATTGTTACGTATAACCTTGAATCCATCAGATCCATTCTTGAGAGCCATCCACTCTACACAAATCTCGATTACACCGATCAAGCAGACAGAACGAACTGACCCCGTTTGCACAACAACATACTAGGAAAGTAATCCACACACTTGAAGCAACATGCGAATTCATACACTGCACCCACTACACCGTTTACAATTACAACTCAATCATTCAATAGAACTCACCTACCCATAGAGTACATTACAACTTGTATCGAAGAATTTCCATTACTCGAGTCATTCCCAGACTCCACCTCTGCAGGTCATAACTGATGCACCAATATACCTCAAACCGAAACCAATACAACACATAATCGTGCAATTAAATTTTCATTAACAGACTCACCCACTTAGCTCAAAGCCAAATATCAAGGCAAAAAATAACCCACAATGCCCATACGCTATCACTGCCACTATACTGTAGTGAGATTCACTAAATCCTTCATAAGCTCATATGACACAAACCGTCTAGTATCTCAAATCGTATGCAAATCTCGCATTCCCCATTGTAATGGTCATGCCAACTCCCACAGGCGATCTAAACTCAAATTGCAACATGTATCAATTATTGATAAAAGAGGACTTGCTACAAAACACCTAAGGATCACACAACCTCAGGACACCCCGCGGGAAATAGCCCCGCCCGCTTAGCCTCAAACTAATCTCTCTCTATACCCTTCCAAAAATCGTAGCTATTACCCAATCACTTTATCCTTCTGCATCTAAACACAACCAACGCCTACACTCGAGGCATCAAAATATGCGGTATAAGAACCTGAAGCTGATGGCCGAACTAACACTGGAGTTGTGGTCAAAGAAATCTTGAGCTTCTGTAAGCTCTACCCACACTCGTCTGACCACATGGATACCCTCAGTGGACACCACGTGTCCCAAGAATGCGACTGAACTAATCCAAAATTCACACTCGGAGAACTTTGCATAAGACTTCTCCTCCCTCAATCTCTGCAATACAACTCTCAAATGTTGAGCATGCTCCTCCTGGCCACGAGAATATATCAATGAACACAATACAAGGGAATCCAAGTACGGATGAAACACGCTGTTCATCAAATGTATGAACACTGCTGGGGCATTGGACAACCCAAAATACATCACCATGAACTCATAACACAACAGAAAGATCAACTTCACTCCACAGCTAAACAACATGAGAGGTTTTCCAATACACTCACAACTCGAGGACATATGCCAACTCCAGAAAAAAGTCAAACACTCAATAGTTCTTGCTACATATCTAGCCAATCCCTTTTTATCACAATTAAGCAATATGAACACATCTCACCATAAAATCACACTCGCCACATAGTCATCCAGTCACAAAATCCCATTAATAAGGACACAAAACATATAAGTCCCAAATGCACGTGCTCACACAATCTAAATCTCAGCACTCAAGCCACAGACAAAATCCGGCCTCAAGTCCTCCTGACTGGCCCATTGTCAACATGCTAAAATCATATCTCGCACCTCACCCGTGGAAGTCACAAGCCGTCGATGCACAGCTGATACCGAATGTTCACGTGCGCGTTCGAACACATGGAAGGAATTCAAAGAGTTACACTTTAGGTCAAATTAATGTATTCGCACGACAAGAATTCAAGAAGGTGTGATTTCTCCTAAGGGTTCTGCAGCCTCTCGAAGATAAGTACAGACGTCTCCATACTGATCCGCAAGACTCTACAAAACCTGCTCATGACTGGTGAAACCTATTTAACCTAGATCTCTAATACCAACTTGTCACGACCCCAAAAACACCTGATCGTGATGGTGCCTGTCGTGAAATTAGGCAAGCCACACATTTCATTTATTAAAAATTATTTTAAAGAAAATCACCACATTTACAACAAGAGTCTTGCTTTTATAAAGCATCTAAGATTTGGACATCATTAATAACATGAATAAGAGAACCCCAATCCCAGATCTAGTGTCACCGAGTCATGAGCAACTACAATGTAAGAATGTCAAAATACAAACTAGACAACATAGTCTGAAATAATAAAAGTGCCACAAGAAGAAAGAGAAGGAGAAGGCGAGGTTGCGATCGCCAGCTGCTACCTCGACGACTCCGAAAGAAACTCTGACAGCCGCTCAGCAACCACTACTAGGTCCCGATGTACCTGGATCTGAACACGAGGTGCAGGGGGTAACGTGAGTACACCAACTCAGAAGTAACGAACCTAAACTATGGGCTGAGAGGTAGTGACAGAAAAAACCTAAATAATTAAAATCATCAGCGTACAAAATTTAGGCAAGTTTATCAGAAAATAACAACATAATATCTCAAAATGCTCTATATGCCAACATGTCACAATGTAAAATTGCACATAGTGCTCACAACTCTCCCACAGAAGTCCACCCAGTACTATATATGGCTCTCAGGCCCAGGAAAGTTCCATCCCGAAATATGCATAAACACCGGTGACCGTAGTCACTCAGTATTGAGGAAAAGGCCAGTCCAGCCCCACGGAGAAGATCCATCTTCGGAATACAACACTCGAACAAAATCCATGTTCAGGGACGATCCATCCCTCATAACATCAGCTTCGGACCAGATCCATGTCCAGGGAAGATCCATCCCTCACATAACATCAACTTCAGACAAGATCCATGTCCAGGGAAGATCCATCCCTCACATAACATTAGCTTCGGACAAGATTCATGTCCAAGGAAGATCCATCCCTCAATATCAATGCGCTCACTGGGGGTATAAAGACTCCAGAGGGGCCCTATTATCCCAAGCGCTATATCAAGCCAACGAAGGCATGATTAAATTATCGCTGCAGTGTGCAGTACAATCTCATAATTGTCTCAACAACAGACTCTCGGCCTCACTCGGTCATTACTCTCCAGTCTCACTCATATGGCTCACAAATGTATAAATCAACCCAAAACAATGATAAATATACATATAATTAACAATTACTGAGATCGAGGCATGAAATGATATGCTATAACATGACTGAGTATACAAAATCAAATAATCACAAAATGAGACAGTAATATACGACCACTCAGGTCTCAGCATTTTCGGCGTGAAACCTTAGAATTTATACTTAACAAGATTTCTAACATGTTCACATTTACCACATAATAGAAGTGCGAATATCAATCTATAATAGCTACTAGGCGGGGCCATGGGATGAGCCACGCCACAATTTACTCGGTGCACGCCCGCACGCCCGTCACTTGGCATATGCGTCACCTCAGTTATAGTCATATATCATATAGTTCGGGGTTTCGAACCCTTAGAACCAAGTTTGGAAACGTTACTTACCTCAATCAAGCCGAAACTCCACTCCGCCATGCCCTTGCCGCTCGACTCAACCACAATCGCCCCGGATCTAACCAAAATCAGTATTATATCGTTAATATATGCTAAAGGAGCAAAACCCACATCAAAATTATCAATTTACATCACAAATCTCGAAATTGGCCAAACCCGACCCCCGGGCCCACATCTCGGAAGTCGATAAAAATCACATCACAAGAATCCTCATCCTCCCACGAGTCTATACATACCAAGAATCTCAAAATCGGACCTCAAATGGCCCCTCAAATCCCCAAATAAAGGTCTCTAATTACAAGCCCTAATTACCCAATTTTTATACTAATTTCCCACAAATCACCCCTAATCAGTCCATAAATCACGCATAAATGAGTTTTAAGTCCAAAAGTCTTACCTCCACGAAGAACCTTCGATTTTCCTCTTCAAAAAGCTTAAAACCCGTGCAAAAATGGTGGATGAATGACCAAAATACGCTAAGGGTCCTATTTATATGTTCTGCCCAGGGATTTACGCACCTGCAGCCAAAATCTTGCACTTGCGGACCCGCACCTGCAAGAAATTACTTAAATGCACATTTCCGCACCTGCGATCAAATTTCCGCACCTGCGACTCCGCAGGTGCGGCCCCAGCTTCGCATTTGCGGTCTTCCTCCTGTCCACCAAAATCCGCATCTACGATCTTGTGTCCGCTTTTGCGGGCTTGCACCTTCGGTCCCCTATCCGCAGGTGCAGTTACACCAGCACCAGCAGCTTCAGCTGTAATTTTCCAACTTTAAATCCCCCGATGGCTATGCGAAATCATCCCAAACCCCTCGAGACCCCAACCAAAAATACCAACAAGTCAAAAGTGATCACCCGGACTTAGTCACACCCTCGGAACACCCAAATTAACATCAAAACACTAAATTCACCTCGAATTCAAGCATGTGAACTTAGAAATTTCCAAATTTTTCCAAAGATGCCGAAACCATCCAAACACATCCGATTGACCTGGAAATTTGCACACACATCCAAAATGACCCTACGAACCTGTTCCAACTTCTAAAATTCCATTCTGGACCCAGATAGCTAATTTTTCATTACCGACCGGAAATAGCCAAAAACTCAATTTCGCCAATCCAAGCCTAATTCTACTCCGGACCTTAATATCACATTCCGAACAAACTCCTAAGTCCCAAATCACCTAACGAAGCTATACGAGCTATACAATCCACATTCCGAGGTTGTTTACCTATAGTTCAACTCCCAGTTGACTTTTTCAACTATAAAGCCAATCCGAGAGACTAAGTGTCTCATTTATCACTACGACCACTCTGAACCCGAACCAACTGGCCTAACACATCATAATTAAGTTAATTAAAACATGAAAAAGCTGAAACAGGGAAAACGGGGATAATCTCACGGAACGACCGACCGGGTCGTTACATTTTCTAATAAAGTAAAACACCACTCTCAGAATACAGGACTTCAATACCTAAGAAATAATTGAGTTGTCCTAGGTCTTTAATTTTGAATTGATCATGGAGAAAGGTTTTTACAGTGGAAATTTCACACAAATCAGTCCCAATGATGATAATATTATCAACATACACTATTAAAATCATCAAAGCATCACCAGAACCTGTAGCAAACAGGGAGTAATCATTTAGAGAATGCACATACCCTCTAGAGGATAGAGATTGAGATAACTTGACATACCATTGCCTTGAAGCTTGCCTTAGACCATATAAAGATTTCTATAGTTTTCAAACCAGAGAAGTAGAGGAAGAAAGATATGGAACAACTTGTGTGGGAGAAGAAACAAAAATACCATGTGGAATTTTCATAAACACTTCCTCATCTAAATCCCCATGTAAGAAAGCATTATTAACATTTAGCTGAAACAAAGGCCAGTTTTGTTTAACAACTATAACAACTAATATTTTCATAGTAGAAATTTTAATAACGGGTGAAAAGAATTCATGAAAATCTATGCCCTCAACTTGTGTGTCACCTCTCACCACAAGTCTAACTTTATATCTTTCTATACTCCCATTAGCTTTTAACTTAATTTTATATACCCATTTACAAATGATTGGCTTCTTGCCTTTGGGTAACTCAACTATATCCCAAGTTCCATTTTCCACCAATGCCTCAAACTCTTTTCTTATAGATTCTTGCCACTCAGGGACAGTTGCTGCCTGAGAATAAGTATTTGGCTCAAAGACATGAGGTTCACTAGAGGTAGACATAACAGATGAATTTGCATACCTAGAGCAGTAAGATGGGAGTGTGCAGACATAATTCTGCAAGTAAGCATGAGGATTTTGAGGTTTATAGGATCTCCTTAAAGGAGGAAAGTCAGATTCAAGATTAGAGGAAGAAGGAACATCAGGAGAAGAAGAGGAACCAGGAGAAGAAAGGGAAATATACCCAGGCACTGTAGGAGCAGGGGAAGTATCAGAAAAAGAATTAGGTACTTCAGGATGTACAGGAGAGAAGTAGTCATGAGATAAAATGAAAGTTTTCTTAGCAGTGTGGTCAAAACATGCAAAAAATGGGAAATTGGTCATAGTAGAAGATATAGAATCAGACTTAATAAAAGAGAATATATGTTCACGAAATACAACATCTCTGGAAACAAAGCTGATTTTATTCTGTAAGTCATACAGCTTATAGGCTTTCTTTCCAAAAGGATATCCTAAAAATATACAAGGAATAGATCTAGGTTGCAGCTTATTTTTATGAGGCTTTGGAACAGTGGAGTAGCACAAGAAGCCAAAAATCTCTAAGATTGGAGTAAGTTAGGAGTTTGTTATATAAAATTTCATAGGGGCTTTTATCCTTTAAGACACTAGAAGGGAATCTACTGATCAAATATGTTGCAGTTAGGATACAATCTCCCCAGAATCTAATAGGGAGGCCAGATTGGAAAAGAAGAGCTCTGGCAGTCTCCAAAAGATGTTTGTGCTTCCTTTCCACAACCCCATTCTGTTGTGGTGTATGAGGACAACTTGTCTGATGCAAAATCCCTTTTTCAGAAAAGAATTTTGGCCCCACAGTGTTGGATCCTAATTCTAGGGCATTGTCGCTCCTTGTAGTTTGAACTCTTAATTAAAATTGGGTTTCATTCATTGCAATGATGGATTTTAGTAGGTCAAAGGCATTACTTTTGGATACCATCAGATGGGTCCAAGTGACTCTTGAAAAGTCATCAACGATGGTTATAAAATATATGGAGCCAGTATATGTATGCGAATGATATGGTCCTCAGGTATCAACATGTATTAATCGGAAAGGTTTTGTGGTTTGGATACTACTACTAGGAAAAGGTAATCTATTCTGTTTGGCTAAAGGGCGTATTAGACAAGAAAAAAGGATTGCTTAGAAGACAAGTGTGACCCAAGTTTAGGAATATATTTCATTCTAGAAAAAGGAACATGCCCAAGGATATAATTCCAAACCACATCCATTTTATTTATGTCATTCAGATTTACATCAGTAGTTAAATGTCTCTCATCAGAAGCAACAACATTTACATTTGTAACAGTCTTTACATTTTCATTTATTTCAGGCAAAGCACAGACAAGAGAAACAATAGAGAATTATCAATACAAGACGAACAAGATGTGGCACTGGCAGAGGCAACAAGAGGTAGGAGAAGCTTGTAGAGATTGTGTTTACCAAGAACCAGAGGCATCTTCAGAGAAGGGGCCTGTATAGCACAAGAGTTCTGGTAAACAGAACAATTCCATTATATTGATCTAAAAATTTATGAACAGATATGAGATTATATTGGAAAGAAGGAACATAAAGAACATGATGAATTATGAAATTTGGGAATAAAGTTAAAGATCCCGCTAAGTGAACCTTGACCTTATAGCCATTAGGAAGTGAAACCAGACAGGGCACATATAGAGTTTGTAAGTTAAAGAGTAGGTCTTTAGTGAGGTCATATGATCAGATGCTCCAAAATCTATAATCCAAACAAAATTATCTACTTGTGACAACATACATTACTTGAGCAAAATACTTTCTGATAACAGCTTACCAGCAAAGTTAGCAGAAGGCATAAGAGTGGGAGTAGAGGAGGAATCAGCAGAAACATGAGACTGTTGTATTAACATCATCAGCTGGGAGAATTGATCTTGTATAAGACCAGGAACCATTGAAACATTACCAGACTAAGAAGGCTTGACAGACTCAGAACCCATATTAGAAACCACATTAGCAGGGGAACCAGGAGAATTCACTTCAACATGAGCTGCAGTCTTTCTACTGCCAGATCCCTTTGTAAATTTTGAAATTAAGAGGACACCCATGCAGTTTATAACATTTGTCAATAGTATGACCTGGTTTCTTACAGTACTTGCACATAGGTTATTTTTTAGTATCAAAATTAACTCTGGAAGGAAACCCCTGTTTAGACACCCCAACATTGAAAGAAGCAGATGTAGGGAGAAACTGAGGAGAGATAGAAACCTGCCTCTACTTCTCATCTAACAACAAGATATTGTAGACAATGCTTATAGAAAGGAACAGTTTAATCATAAAAATGTTACTTCTAGTCTGCACATATGTATTATTGAGGCCCATCAAAAGCTGATACACCTTTGAATATCATCATCCTTCTGATAATCAGACTTAAAACCACAGTTGTGTCGCGCACCCTTTTTCCTCGCGGATATCGGGTTTATGACATTAGTTGGGACAACTCATTCCTTTTGGGAAAGGGGGTTTGCATATTTTGAAGAGTCGCCACCTAATGATTTTAACAGTGCGTTAGGGAACCTAAAGGGTTCAATTATAACTACGTTGCTAATAAGAGACTTGGGTAAGGGCTTGAAATTATCTTAAGGGGAAGGTGTTAGGCACCCCTCAGGATCCACACGTGTGGTTCCCGGCCGAATGGTTTTGTGAATTTGGACAATAAGCAAATAACAATTAAGGCTCATATAAGAGGGTATTTCAAACAAGTATTAAAGTTTATTAAAAGTTGAAAGAAATCAAAAGTAAATATTCTAGAAAAGATGTCCTAGGTTTAAAGCAATATGGATCACATCAATGCAATACCCGATAGACAGAGCTACACGTGGTATTAACGCACCGGCCATCATATCCATATTCTACCTTTTCCCACCCCGCGAAGGTATTTAAAACACGTGTTGTTCACGAAACTTATTGCGTGCTATTACCCGTCCCATCCTATCAGTCCTGGAGGAAGTTAGGGACTACTATTCCTAGAGGGTGAGTACTAGGATGAACCCCTAAATTTAAATGACAAAATGCTAAACGACAAACAAAACAATTAGGACTGCAAAAACAGGAAAACATATAGAGGAAGATATGAGGCTCAGATATTCCTCCCCAAACTATACACATAAATAGCACGACTAAAACACAAGTAAAGTCTTTAACTTCAGGACCTAAAGCATGATGTCTAGGAGAGAATACAGTAATGAGGTAGTGTTTTTACTGAGTTTCAGAGAAAAGGATCTTTACCAGATTCAGACTATCTATCCTGACCTATTATTAACCAAACAACACACAGAAAGAAGGTAGATATCCAGTTTTAATAAGTTTAATACCTAAGGCTTGCCTAGGCATATTAAATCGCTCCAGTTACACAGTTTTAGCATCAGTTTAGAAAAAGGTTGTTAGGCGGGTAAGTCTATTTTAACCTTAGTCATGATAAAGAGGTGAGTATTTGAACGAATATAAATGCATTCCTAGGGACATGGCATCTAAATGCAAAAACAAGATGCAGAATGCTGCAAACCTATACATGCTATTCTAGATGCATGAGCATTTTCAGTGTTAGAATATATTCTTTTAGCGAGATTCATTAGCACATTCTGACTAAAAACAGAACATATAGAGACGTAATTCCTTGTTAAGTTATTGAAACCTAATACATGATCTCTAAGTGTTCATAGCATTGTATCTTTTAGCACATGATTTTAGCATAGATAACATGAGCATGCTGAGAATGAAACCTTAAGGTAACATGATTTCTAATGGAAGATTCGATATTCGATGTTATTATTTAGCCTAAAACAGGATTTCTAGATGAAGCAATTATGAGAAGGCAGAAGTAGTAACATTATAACAGTCGCTTCTTTTGTTGTTAACTATGAACATGATTTCTAAGCGGATATGAGTATGATGGGGATGCTGAAATAAATAAACCTAAACGTCATGGTATCTAATGCATGAATGACATGTATTCCTAAGCATGGTGGTTATTGCACATATAAAAAAAATAAACCTACAAGCATGGTTTCTAACCATATCTATACTAAGCATGCATAACCCCACCCATTTCACTGTCCAACCCTAAAATCGTTTTTACAATTAATTATTACAGACCAGCATTGCACAAATTTCATAAGTAAATAAGGAAATTAAGAAGTTACACTATAGGGAGCCTAACAATAGACCCAGATCCTCAGATCCAACAATGCCATATGCCATGACCTTTTATAATCCAGGTGTGTAGGAGTTCCTAAGGACCTTAGAGGATCCCAGGCAGTGCTCACACCCAGGTAACCTAACTAGGAATGAGTAAGTGCAGTGTGGAATGCCAAACTTGTGTGTCAGAGTTCAATGGGTACTCAAATGGTCCCCAAGGCAGTGCTCACATGAAGGGGGCTGAACTTAGAAACTAGGAGTAGTGAGATGTGCTCATAGTTTTTAGAAGAAGTAATTTTCTGAAATTGTTGTTTTGAAATAGGCTTTAGAGAAAAACATAAGAGTTTTCATTTTATGAAAAACGAGTTTGAGGAGGAAAAGAAACAGGACAATCAACAACTCAGAAAACATACATAGTTCCA
>ML376578.1:1740-24341 GCA_005239525.1 Nicotiana knightiana | reverse complement strand
TATATATATATATATATAAATTGAGCGATAATAAATAAGTCATAATTAATAAATATACAAGAATAACTGAAAATTGATTTAAGCCTTACATTAGTCAATAAAGCGGTCGTACTAGAACTACGGGACCCGAGGGGTGCCTTACACCTTCCCCTCGGTCAACAGAATTCCTTACTCAGTCTTCTGTTTCGTAGACCGTAAATTAGGAGTCAAATCTTTCTTTTGATAAAGGATTCAATAAAAGGTGACTTGGAACACCAAAACTCAATTCCGAGTGGCGACTCTAAATAATAAATAATCCCTTTTCAAAACGTCACTTTAACTGGAAAAACTCTTCTAACTCAACCTCGTAATATAGTTGTGTGGCAAAAAAAAGGTGTGACACAAGCTCCCTAGATAAATAGAAAAAACACCTTTCTGAGGAGATTCTCCCTTTTTGGATTATTTCTTGTTATTTCCACCAGATCTGAGAAAGAGTTCAATATTCTCTTATATTATTGTCATTCATCATTGTCAGAGGAAGGAATCACCCACCTCATTAAATATTGGATGAATCTTCCTCCTTATTTACATTTAGTGCCATTTATTGCTATTTAATATATGATATTTCTCACATATTGTCGTGTTCTAATCATTTAATACGTAACGCGTTAAATCTGTCTCATTGCTATCTACATCACCTACCCCACTAACCTTAGATCTGAAGTTATTAGCTTTAACTAGGATAACCTCATTAATATCTGTTTAATTAGTTTAACCAAAGGTTATCACTTTTTGATCAAACAATTTGGCGCCGTCTGTGGGGATTTCTAGTCAAAGTCTTAGTTCCTTTCAGATGAAAAAATGCAAAACCCTATCCTTTCTTGTGTGCACGGTCTGACATGGTAGGTAATGGGGAAGAAAGGATGAAGGCAGTAGCCGATCTCACTACCAACCTCCTAAACACCATCAACAAGGTCACCGAAATAGATGCGGAGGACATGACGCCAAACGCCTCTCCCAGGCATAATGAATCATCCCTTCCTCACAGTAGTATCACCACCTCACAGGGTAGAGGAGCCTCCACGTTCACAACGGAAGAGGCGCCACCAGCGGTGGAAAAGCTACTCAAAGCGTGGTTGACAAACACGCTGACCAACATACTTGACAAACCCACCCAAAAGGTGAACAGGAAGAATGCAAGGGCTTGCATCGCACCAACAACAGACGAGCAGCACGATCCTCCTCCTGTAAAATGTATCACTCACAATGTTAATAATGCAGGTGACGACACCCTCACAACCATTTTGAGGAAGATGGAGGAGATGGAAAACAAAAACAAAATGCTCCGAGACCAAATGAAAGAGCACCAAGAAAGGGTTGACAAAATACCAAGAGCCCCAAAGATCTTACCGAAAAGGGATGCCGGTCGGTTTGTTGAACAGTCGTACAGTGACAGAATCGCACCGCACGCCATACATAAATCCTTCAAAATACCACCGTACCTGAAAATATATGACGGAATGACGGACCCTGAGGATCATGTGACCCGCTACGTCACCGCATTAAAAGGCAACGACCTTGCCAAAGAGCAAGTGTCCTCCATATTATTGAAAAAATTTGGTGAAACCCTCACTAGAGGAGAACTAACTTGGTATTCGCAGCTGCTTGCGCGCTCTATTGAGACATTCGAAGAAATGGTCAGCAAGTTTGTAATTGCCCATGCCAGAGCCAAAAATGCATAGGCAAGAGCGAACAACATATTTTCCATTAACCAGTCATCCGATGAAGGGGTGAGAAATTTCCTCGTTCGATTCAACCGTGTGAGGATGAACTTACCAAATGTATCAGAAGGAATGGCAGTAGCAACCTTCCAGAATGGGCTAAACATAAGCGGTACAAGGGCGACCAGAAAGTTCTTAAGCTGGCTCTTGAAGTATCCCTCGACCACTTGGGACGAGACACACAACACCTACTGCGCTGAAGTATGAGCTGATGAAGATGACCTCAATGGGCACGGTTGACCTCAGTACTAATATAATCCAGGAAGGACATGAGGAACGACAACAGAAGAGACCTCGCAGGCATTCGACCTAATCGTGAAAAACATCTACCATATGTCAGAGCCGCCATCATACCGCCTCCCCGTCACGGCGACGACCCATCTAGGCCACAAATAGGGACTCACTGAAGTGAGAGAGGTATGCTTCCCTTACTATCTGCTCACAATTTTTGTGTTTCTCCTTCAGAAATAGTCTACGCCCTAGAGAAGCTCGGCCCAAAAGTGAAGTGGCCGCAGAAGATGAGGTCGGACCCAAACACTAGAAAGTCAAACTCCCTCTATTAATTCCACTAGGAACGGGGTCACAAAACCAAGGACTACATCGCCCTAAGGCAAGAGGTCGTGTATATGCTTCACCAAGGACACTTGAAAGAACTATTAAGCGACCGAGGAAAGGCCAAATTTGCTCGAGGCCGCGAACAGCATCAAGGTCCACCAAAACCACCTTCTCTAGCTCGAACCATCCAAATGATCATCGGAGGGGGCAACAACGCGTCAATCAACATCGTAAAATTTACGACCCCCCACAAGCTGAAACGGTCAATCACTCATGAACGGTATGATGAACTCGAAGAAAGTACCATCTTCGATAAGTCATATACCCATGGTTTGGTTTTTCCTCACTATGACACCCTCGTTATTACTTTACGCATCTTTGATACGGATGTGAAAAGTATTATGGTTGATGATGGAAGCGGAACGTGTAATATCCACCCTTGAGTGCTTGCCCAAATGAAAGTCGAGGATAAGATAGTGCCACGCTGCATCATACTGACGGGTTTTAATAATGCAGTTGAACGGACATCTGGAGAAATCAAACTACTCGTCCTGGGTGGCGGTGTCACTCTAGAGACCTCGTTCCACATCATGAATCAGGACATGGCGTACAACGCCATTCATAGGTTGGCCTTGGATACACGCCATGAAAGTCGTCCCCTCAAGCTTATACCAAATCATCAAATTCCCCACCCTGTGGGGAGTATTCAACATCTGAGAAGAGCAACGCACTTCCCAAGAATTCTATCACATCGCACAGGATTGCACATATACCTAGAAAAAATGAAGGGCAAATCCAAGCAGGCATAGCAATTAGCAGGGTCCAGGTCAAGCGGTGATGAAGAAGATGATGTCATCAAAGATCCCGAAATCATAGAGTCCACGGGATCAACTGTGGAAGATTTCGACCCCGTCCAACTTGACAAAAATGGCCGTAGTAAGAAAGCCTAAATCGACCGCAAACTTCAAGAACCAGGTAAACTCCATCAATTCTTAGCTAGCAACACAAATTTGTTTTCCTTTTCCCATGCAGACATGACAGGTATCACAAAAGAGATAGCAACAAACAAGTTGAACGTCGACCCACTTTACCCTCCGGTAAGGAGTGTTAGGTGGAAATTCAATTCTGCAATAAATGATGCAGTCCACGAGAAGGTTGAAAATCTACTGGAAAACGTCTCCATCAGAGAGTCGAAATACCCAAATGGGTCGCCAACGTAGGCATGGTGAAAAAGAAGATCGAAAAATGGCAGACGTGCATGGACTTCACCTATTTGAACAAAGAATGCCCGAAAGACTCATTCCGTTGCCCCGGGTCGACCAGCTCATCGACGCAACAGCCGGGCACGAGTTACAAAGCTTCTTAGATGCTTACTCGGGCTATAAACAGATCCTCATGGAAGAGGAAGACCAGGAAAAAACCACCTTCATCACCCACCAGGGGACGTATTATTACAGGGTGATGCCCTTCGGACTCAAAAATGCAGGGGCAACGTATTAGAGGTTGGTGACAAAAATGTTCAAAGACCAACTCGCCAAAACCATGGAGGTATACATCGACGACATGTTAGTTAAATCAAAAAGCAGAGAAGATCACATTGACTACATGAAAGAGGCCTTCGATATACTCAGGCGATATGGAATGAAATTGAACCCCGAAAAGTGCGCCTTCGGCGTAACCTCGGGGAAGTTCCTCAGTTTCTTAGTATCACAACAAGACATCGAGGTCAACCCCGACCAAATCAAAGCTATAGAGGGAATACCGAAGAACTTAACCAATAAGAAACAGGTTCAGAGACTGACTAGTCGCATAGCCTCCCTGTCGAGATTCATCTCACGGTCCGCCGATAGAAGCCACAAGTTTTTTGGCGTACTCAAGAAAGATAATGGCCTCCAATGGAGCTCTGTGTGCATCAATGCCCTGAAAGAGCTAAAAGCATACTTATCTTCACCTCTACTGATCTCTAAAGCGGAGTCCGGAGAACGCCTCCTTGTTTACCTGTCCGTGTCCAATGTGGCGGTGAGCGCGGTCCTAGTCCGAGAAAATAAAGGTACGCAATATACCATCTACTACATTTGTAAAACTTTAGTCCATGCCGAGATGAGGTATCCACACCTCTAAAAGTTGGGCCTAGCTTTGGTTGTAGCTTCACGAATGCTTAGACCCTACTTCCAGTGCCACCCTATCTCAGTAGTCACGAATTTTCCCCTGAGGAGTATTTTGCATAAACCCGAGCTGTCGAGCAGATTGACCAAATGGGCCATAGAGTTAAGAGAGCATGATATAACCTATCAAACGCGAATGGCGATAAAGTCGCAAGTACTTGTTGACTTCGTCACCGACTTCAGCACAAAAATATTGCCTGAAGTCGAATGAGACGCCGCCAACTCTTCCCCCACAAATACAAGACCTATGGGTTTTGTATACCATTGGCGCCTCTAACGCATCGGGGTCTGGACTGGGACTCGTGCTCAAGGTCCCGATAGGCGAAGTAATTTGCCAGTCCATAAGATGCCTGGACATGACTAGCAATGAGGTCGTGATTGCAGGACTAAGGTTAGCACTAAGGTATAGAGAGAAGCGATTCATCCTACGCTGCGACTCTCATCTCGTCGTCAACCAAGTCACAGGGACTTTCCAAAATCAAAGAGAAAAGACTACAAAAATATCAAGCCGATATCTGCAAGTTGTTACCTGAATTCGATGAATGCCAGCTCAACCAAATCCCTCGAGCGCAGAGTATAGAAGCAGACAGCCTTGCCAAACTAGCAACAGCCACTAAAAACATAACCAGAGAATGAAACGTGGTCACTCTGCTCCACTCATCGATCGATCAAGTCGATGTAAGAACTATAAACCTAACTTGGGACTGGCGCAATCGTATTGCTACATACTTGCAGGACGGCGTTCTCCCAGATGACAAAAAAAAAGCCAAAAAGCTCTGAATGCAGGCGGCCAGGTACAACATCATAAACAACGACTTGTACAAAAGAACGTATGGCGGCCTCCTAGAAAAATGCTTAGGCCCGAACCCGACACTATGCATTCTAGAAGATGTCCACAAAGGTCACTGCGGGGCTCATTAAAGCAATCGAGTTCTAGTCAGATGCCTTATACGAGCGGGCTACTACTGGCCCACCATTAAAAAGAGGTCGCCGACTTCGTGAAAAAATTGCGAACAATGCCAAAAATATGTCCCCATGATCCACCAAGCGGGCGAGCACCTCCACTCAGCCACCTCACCTTGGCGTTTCATGAAATGTGGGATGGACATCGTCGGCCCCCTCCCAGCAGGGCGAGGTAATGTACGATTTCTTTTAGTTTTAACTGACTATTTTTCCAAGTAGGTGGAAGCAGGTGCATTTTCCCAGATACGCAAGCAAGAAGTGATCGCCTTCATATAGAAGAATATTGTGTGCCGCTTTGGCCTCCCCAAATAAATCAGTTGTGACAACGGGCCTCAATTCATCGGAAAAAAGATCGCCAAGTTCTTCGAGAAATGGCATATCAAAAGAATACTACGCCATATCATCCCGCGGGCAATGGGCAAGCAGAATCCTCTAACAAATCAATACTGAATATCATGAAGAAAAAGCTCGAGAATGCCAAGGGACTATGGTCGAAACTACTGCCTGAAGTGCTATGGGCATACCACACTACACTGAAAACAAGCACAGGAGAGACGCCTTACTCACTACTCTATGGGACTGATGCAGTATTACCAGTCAAGGTCGGAGAACCAAGTCTAAGATGCTCCCAAGAGAGCGGGTCGAGAAACGACAAAAGCAGAAGGCAGGACCGCGATGAAGCCGAAGAACGGAGAGACATGGCTTACAAAAGAACGATCACCCAAAAAACAACAGGCAGAACATTACTACAACAAAAAATCCAATGTCAGATCACTCAAAGTCAGGGACTACATACTCAAGGCCAAAACACAAGCAAGTAAAGATCCATGGGAAGGAAAATTGGGAACAAGTTGGGACGACCCATACAAAATCACAGCAACAACAAACAAATAGTCATTTCAATTGGAAACGATGGAAGGGAAACTACTACCAAACAACTGGAACATCGCCCACCTCAAGTACTTCAACTTCTAAGGAAAGATGTTCTCCAAGCCGTACTCTTTTTCCCTCACCTGAGTTTTGTCCCAATTGGGTTTTCTCGGGAAGGTTTTTAATGAGGTGACGAGGAGGAAATTTCTAGTTAAGTATGAGGAGGTGAGGACACGAGTTGACCATTTCATTGCCCGACCTCTCAAATACTTCTCCAGGTCGACCAATGAAGGGACTAAATAGACTGGGACTGGAGTACCAGCCCGAAAAACATGTAAACTTCTCCAATATATATGTAAGCAAAGCATACAAGTACATGATGTTCGCCTATGTCTCCACCAAATTAATGCTGCATCAATTAAGATACCACATTCGACCTCGTTCGAATTAGTTAAGAGTAACATTCAACCTCGCTCGAATCAACTCACATTCGGCCTCATTCGAATTAATTAAGAGTAATGTTCGACCTCGCTCGAATCAACTCACATTCGGCCTCGTTCGAATTAATTAAGAGTAATGTTCGACCTCGCTTGAATCAATTCACATTCGACCTCGTTTGAATTAATTAAGAGTAACGTTCGACCTCGCACGAATCAACTCACATCCGACCTCGTTCAAATTAATTAAGAGTAACATTTGACCTCGCTCGAATCAACTCACATTTGACCTCGTTCGAATTATTTAAGAGTAACATTCAACCTCGCTCGAATTAACTCACATTCGACCTCGTTTGAATTAATTAAGAGTAATATTCGAACTTGCTCGAATCAACTCACATTCGACCTTGTTCAAATTAATTAAGATATCATTCGACCTCGCTTGAATCAACTCACATTCGAACTCACTCGAATTAACTAAGAAAACATTCAACCTAGCTAGAATTCAATTCACAGTTAACCTCGTTCGAATTAATTAAGGTGATATTTGACTTTGCTCGAACTAATTAAATTCACACTCAACCATGTTCGAGTTAACGCCTGCAAACATAGTTCTTCTAATCAAGGCAACCAAACAAGGAAAATATCCAAGGAAAAAACATAGAAGACTTGGAAACAAACAACAAAAGTAGCATTCCAATTCAAAAAGATATCTTACAAGGGTCGAACAGATGCCCACAAAAGTAAAAACAAAGATTAGTAAAAGTATAACTACTCAGCAACATCGTCCCCACCATCGTCCTTGTCGTCCGAGTATTTGTCATCATACCAAGCACCTTGCTCGATCCCATCCTATTCATCTTCACTATCACCTGCCCCCAGCGTGGCGGGATCATAACCACAGGTGACCCCAGCTGCGCGCGCCTTAGCACGAGCATCCTCAAACTCAACCATAGAAATTCTCCATGCCGTCATCAAGTCCCTAAATATGTCTAACTGGGCCTCGACATGGATCCACTTCTCGTACAAATCCCGCGCAACATCGGGATAAGTGGAAGTGAGAGAGGAAGATGGTCTATCCAACAACTGCACCCTTTCGGCCTCAAGAACGGCGATCTGATCATTTAGGTTCAAAACCTCTCTCTCTCAAGCCCTCCAATATGCTCATCAAGCCTTGCCTCCCTGAGCACGACTGTCTCCGCATCACTCACCCGCTCAGACCAGAGGACGTGGATGGAATCCTCCAATGCCGCCACCTTCTCCAAAGCCGCCACCCTGGTTTCCTCGGCCTTCTCTAAATCTGCCGATCAACTCATCACTTAAGTCGTTAGCTCTGATTGAACTCTGTTAAAGTTCGGCCCGCAGGGATGCCACTTGATCTTGAAGGTCGGAACACTCAGCCTCGAGCCCCTTTCTCACTTCGAGATAGTCCTCTTTGACTCTAAGTTCTTCCTCGAGCTCACTACATTTGCCTTTGACTCTCACAAATTCATCTTCCTTCTGCTTCAGCTGATCCCTAAGGACCTGGAAGTTGCCGTCAGCGCCAAATCGGATGCATATCTCACGGTGCTTGGCGCGGTACTCACAATACTTCACCTCCATTTTCTTGAAATTAGCCCTCCGCTTCTCTTCTCGACGAGCACTCTCAATCTCTAAAATGATGTTCTAATGAAAAAGAGAAAGGACCCAAAGAGGAAACCACGTTCTCTGAATTCACCAGTAAGTCACGGTCCAGGGGGACGACTATGGTGCGAGTGGATCCCTCTAGCCTTACCTCTACCCGAGTAAACCCCTTGGTGAACATTCGCACCTCCTCAGGGTCAACGTCAGAACCGTCTCATAGCTATCCACGACCACACTCTTCCCTCTCTCCTCGGTTGATGAAAGAACGCCAGCCTATCCTGAAGGTGACAAATCGTTCCTCGGTACGGTCTTCGCAGCCTCTAGTCGCCCTCCTTCTTCGACAATGACTTCGGTCAAATAAACATCTTTTGCAACCTCCGCAGGCGTCGAAACCGCAATATCCAAAACCACTCCACTCTCAGTTGTAGTCATGGCCAGCTCAGGACCGTCCCTTGTCGACTCTTCGGCTCTAGCTGCCCCGTCGCCGACTTCCACCCTCCGCCTTTTCAGTGGAACCAGTTCATGCTCACTCGATGACGACTCCTCTACTTAGTATAACACAGGAGAAGTCGAAGTCTTGGCCGATGGGGTTGCCGCACGTCTACTAGTAGAGACCTGTCCGCAGAAGAGCCGTCTAAATGGACTTGCCTGCAGTCGCAGCAAGTAGAGACCCAGTAGTAGCACCTGGTCGACGAAAAGTGGGAGTAGGAGCCTTCACTTTTCTCGAAGCCCTCCAATTTGACAACGAAAGCAGAAGTTAAACTAATCCCACTAGAAAATAGAAGATAAGGAAAAGAAGACGACATGAAGGCCGAAGAAGCAAAATTTCAAAGTAAACAACTCACTGGTCACAGAGGGTTTACGCCCAAATTTCTTTTGGAACGCCGACCATTTATGGATCCCCACCGTATGTGGCAAGACTTGACTTACCCAGTCATGAATGTCAGAAACCAACGAAGGAGGCTCTTTCTCGCTACACAAAATAAGAAGAGGAATTGTTAAGTCACCGCCGAGATAAACAAAATAAGTAATCAGCAAAAACACGTACAGGCGAAGTTCCACGCTTTAGGGAACCCACTTGGGTTTGCCACCACGTGCTCTGTCTTGATGTAGAAGAATTTGTACCAAAATTGATGATTGGCCTTATCGTCCATATTCACCACCAATCCCTTGCTCCTACATTGGCGAAGGTAAAAAATCGTACCTCTATTGAAGCTTGGCGCGAAGAGGTGCAGCACGTGGCGAATAGAAATTCTGCATATGTCTAGTTCCGCGTACTTTATCAACATAAGGAAAAGTTTGTAAATATAGGGGGAGAGCTGAGCTAGGCAGATGTTGTAATAGTGGCAGAATTCCCCCGCCAACGAAGAAAGAGGAGAGAATAGCCCACGTAAAATGGATATGCATAGAATGCGTAGTATCCAGGGCGATGAATATGTACTATGTCGCGGCCGACCGGGTCGATATGGGCCAGGATGTTGTACTTGGCCCTAAGTTCAGCAAGGGCAGCCGTTTCCATTTCGGACTCCACAGGTTTAGGCTCGTCTGCAGGCAGTCTCGAGAAGGCTGACCTAGCTTTTTCATTTCAAGGAATTAATTCCTATGCAGTGGGAAAGCTTTCATCCTCAGCGGCAACAACAGCCTCATCGTCGTGAGGAGGCATTCTCACTGCCAGTGGGAATGGGTCAGAAGCCTCACCAGAGCCAGAAGGTGCATTGACCATTTTTAGTTGCTTGTGAATGCAGAAGGTACAAACTCGAAAGAGGTAAAAGTAGCAGAAATCGCTCAAATCAGAAAAGAGAACAAAGGTGCGAAAATTGAAGCAACGGGTGCAAGAATACATGAAGATGAAGAAGTGAGGAAAATATGCAGGTTCAAATGCTAGAAAACCTAAAGGATCATACAAGAGGTTCCCAACCCCTATTTATAGAGAACACAGATACCCAATCGAGAAAACCAACCGCCAATACAAGGATCGAAATGATAGGGGCACGGGAAGCGATTCAATTAATCGGGAAGATGCTAATAATGACGCATGATGCTGTGATGTCAGACTGAACCAATGTCATTATAAGTTGTGGCCTGTAAAGTGCCATGTTACCATATCGACCGTGATCTTACTATTTGATCTGCCCATTGATCGGGTCCAAGCCTACATTACTATTGAGTAGCGAGGGGGTCGATGCAGTTTTAACCCAACTAAGGTCGGGATCGAATCCACAGGGAGTTAATGTTTAGAATTAGGTTTATATCTAAGCGAGTTGCGGGCTTTGAATCTAATTACACTTCCACAAGTTTTGATTATATTCTACTTATATCTTTACTCTAATGATTGCAATAATTGAAACTAAGGACAATATTTTTGTTCGATTTTTCAAGTGTTAAAAAATACTAGGGTCGTGACTTCTACCTAGGTGGTCATCTGACGGGTGGTAGAATCTAGGGCAAGCTTGATTAGTTGGGATTGTAATATAGCTATCACACCCGGGTACTCACTCTATACCTCTTGGTAGTTTGGCTTTCTCAAATCCAAATGGGTATTCATACAAATCAAATGATATTAGCTCAAGTCGGGTTTTACTATCTCTAGATTTAACCCTTTAATTGGGGCTATGAATTTCTTGAGTTCACCCTAATTCCTTGTTAGCCTAGTTTTCCTAGACTTAGTCCATCTTTCTCAAGTAGAGACTAAGTCATAAAGGCATGCATCAATGTTTGTAACCATTAATTCTTGAGTTCTAGTAAGAACTAGGGTAAATATCACTAATCCATTCACATTCAAGCCTTAAAATCAAACCCATTAAATACCCACACTAGGGTTGGGTCAAAACCCTAGTTACTGGTTTAGCTACTCATGAAAATAGAAGAAATTAAAGATGAAATGAAGATAAAATCCATAATATTAGATTATGGGATTAAAATCTAATGTTAAGAAGTGAATCTAGTACAAAATTTCCGAAAATAGAAAAATCAGCCGTCTCAGGTGCTCATACAAAGCATAACATAACCTAAAAAAGACAAAGAGTTCTATTTATACTGAGCTGAAAATATCTGACAAAATTGCCCCTACAGAGGTTGTGCGACCGCACAATTCTTAGTGCGACCGCACAATTCTGGTGTGGTCCGTGTTCTTCTTTTTTGATTCTAGACTTTTGCGGATCGCATAATTCTAAGTGCGGCCATGCTCCTGATTATGCGGCCCCATAAAAGTGATGCGCTCCGCACTTGCTTAAGTTTTGAAGTCAACTCTCTGATTCTTCATCATCGCGGTCTGCATAGTTTTAGTTGCGGCCATACAATTCTGGTGCGGTCCGCGCTCATCATATAGCCCAAAATTGCAACTCTCTGAATCTCCCTATTGAGGACCACATATTTTTGATTGCGGCCGCATAATGGCTTTTGCGGCCGCACAATATTTGTGCGGTCCTCACTGTAGGCCACTTTGTCCAGACTTGATTTTTGTTCAACTTTTGACTCCTTTGTGAGTTGATTTTGATTCCTTTGGCTCAATCCTTGCAAACAAGCATATAACCTTCAAGCATTTTTGGCCTAAAACACAAGTAAAAGATAGCAATAACAGGTTAAAATCCCTACTTTTTACCGACTTGAAATTATCGACTACGCCTAATGAAGTCCGCTCACCGAGGTCGACCAAAATACATCCTCGATAAGTGGAGGGACTAACTGTATGGGTCAAAATCTGACCGATGAAATTCAGCATGAATAGGTGATTATCAGGAGTGATTTGTAAATTATTGTGGGTAATTTGGCCCAGTTCGACCAGTGATCAACGGAACGAGTCACCAAGCGGTCAACCTCGATCGAAGTCGAGTAGAGCAGATATCAGTAACAGCTAGTTTTGTATTGGGATCTTCAGAAAGAATATTCTATTGAATATTCTCTCTGTTTGTACTTTTAGGGTTCTTTTGGAATATCCCATATAAAGAGGATGAGAGATAGGGCAAAAGACATGTAATATTCTATGTGATAAGAACTCTTTTAAAATAAGCTCTTTAGATAAATACAAAGAACACCTTTCTGAGGAGATTCACCCTTTTTTGAATTATCTCTTGTCATTTCCACCATATCCGAAAAAGAGTTCAATATTTTCTTATATTCTTGTCATTCATCATGTCAGAGGAAGGAATCACTCACCTCATTCAATATTAGATGAATCTTCCCCCTTATTTACATTTAGTGTCATTTATTTCTATTTAATATATGATATTTCTCACATACTGTCGCGTTCTAAGCATTTAATACTTAACGCGTTAAATCTGTCTCATTGCTATCTACATCACCTACCCCACTAACCTTATATCTAAAGTTTTTATCCTTAACTAGGATTAACCTCATTAATATCTGATTAATTAGTTTAACCAAAGGTTATCACTTTTTGGTCAAACAGTGACCTAACGCCAAATATTAATAAGGGTCCTTTTTTTTCTTTTTGTCTATAGTGTAGTTATCTTACAAAATATAGCATTAGTATTTATGTTGGTTTCTTTTCTTCATTCCTTGTGTCTATAATGTAGTTATCTTATAAAATATTAATATTATAATATATTAACATTGGTAGAAAAATTTACGTTAATAAAATGTTAGCCACATATTTACAATTTGTTCCTTGGATCTTACTGTAAAAAATATTATTTACAAATATGAAGATTTGAGTATCTTAATTAAAGTTTCTAAACTATCACTATTGTATTTTTTTCAATAAAGTTCAATATTATCCAAACAAAAAATAAGATAAAAATCTACAATTAAAAATATTTTTAGGACCCCAAAAGTTAAGGGGGCCTAAAGCAAAATGTTTACTAGCCTCCCCTTGAGCCCCTATATTAATATCACGATCAGTTCAAAACAAACTTCATCTCCAAGAAATATTTTCTTCCGCAATGGATGTCATTGTCAATTCCAATATATCCCAATAAGGTCCTAAGGAAATTTACTCATTAAAGTCAGGAAAGATGGAAACAAATCTCTCTATTTCTATGTTGTTTGTCGATATGATACACCAAAAAGACCTATTCAGACATTTGAAGTCTGAAGACCATACTAGAATGACTAATTTTGCCAATAACACACTGTTAAAGAGAAATCAATGGCCTTTCAACGTTGGTTGAATTTTCTTTAATTCTTCAACTTTTGATTTGGTTATTCCTGTTGTGCTTTATCATGATAAATTTTTTGATATAATGGTCAAATATGTTGGTACTAGAGAACTTGATTTTCTTATCCAAGAAAACCTATATTAACAGAGATATCTAATTGTCTAGAGCGATGATTTATCACCACTTCAAATTTGTATAGCATACATTGATGATTTATCTCTTTGGTTTGAATGAGATACAACGATGCAATTTGGTGTTATATACTCATTAGGTACTATGTATTTAATAGCTCACACGATAACGTTCCGCTCCAGCTTCCCTAGTAATCAAGAAGTGATGTGGATAAATAATACTCACCCCAGGACCCACTAAGCATTTAGGAGGATTTAACCCCAACTCGTTTAAATACATTTCCTTTACAATCTCATCTTCTCCATTTTGCTTGAAATCAAAATAGAAAGACTCCATTTTCTCTTTCTTTCTTTCTTTCAAATTTAAGGAGATGGGTAGTTTTGAAGAGTCGGGTACTGAAGACCGGAGAAAGAAAAAAAGGAAAATAAAAAAAAATTACATAATTTAGTGGGTTTACTTTTTCAGTTCAACGCAACCTCTTAGTTACTCTCTCGGTCTCTCACCAAATTATAAATCGGTTATAATTGAGCTAGACGGAGCCTTTCCCGCTCAATATCCAAGGATGTGTCAACAAAATTCGTGACCTAAAGACAAATTTTAATAAGGGTCCTTTTTCTTACAAAATATAGCATTAATATTTACGTTGGTTTCTTTTCCTCATTCTTTGTGTTTATAGTGTAGTTATCTTATAAAATATTAATATTATATTATATTCATACTGGTAAGAAAATTCATGTTAATAAGATGTTAGCAACATATTTATAATGCGTACCTTGGATCTTTTAGTCAAAAGTATTATTTATCAATATAAAGATTTAAGTATCTTTATTCAAATTTTTAAAATATTTCTATTGTATTATTTCTATAAATTTCAGTTTATGTCTAAGAAAAAAAATAAGATAAAAATTCACAACTAAAAATATTTTTGGGACCCCAAAAGTTTGGGGGGTCTAAAGAAAAAGTTTTACTATCCTCCCCTTGAGCCCCTATGTCAATATCACAATTAGCTCAAAACAAACTTTATCTCCAAGAAATTTTTTCTTCCCCAATGGATGTCATTGTCAATTCCATTGTATCGCAGTTAAGATCTAAAGGAAATTTACTCATTGAAGTCAGAATGGATGAAACATATCTCTCTATTTCTATGTTGTCTGTCGATATGAGTGCTACACCAAAAAAAGACCTATTCAGAAATTTGAAGTCTGAAGACCATACTAGAATGAATAATTTCACCAATGACACACTGTTAAAGGCTAATCAATGGCCTTTCAACGATGGTTGAATTTTCTTTCATTTTTCAACTTTTGATTTGGTTATTCCTGGTGTGCTTTATCATGATAAAACTTCTGATAATATGGTCAAATATGTTGGTACTGGAGAACCTGCTTTTCTTGTTCAAGAAAACCTATATTAACAAAGATATCTAATTGTCAAGAGCGATGATTTATCACCACTTCAAATTTATAGAGCATACTTTGAAGACACAACACTTAACCTCTTGAATGGTTTTAGAAGATCTTTTTATTTTTTCTAGTTTGAATCAAATGCAAAGATGCCATTTAATGTTATGTACTCATTACGTATCGCACATTTAATAGCTCACATGATAGCATTTTGCTCCAGCTGCCCTATGATATTTGCCAGTTATCTCTAGTTTTGTTTATATGTAAAACGATACAGTTGAATTTGTTATGTGGTTAATAGACAAGTGAATTATTTGATCCAAAAATAATAATGAACTAAGATTATCTTCAGAGAAAGCTCCTCCTAAATGACAATAAAATGGTCATTGATGAATGCGTACTGGCAGGCCATGAATGTAAATATTCTCTACAACGGTCACTCATTTAATGTTAGTGAATATTTCCTCATTAAATGCTATCCTATAGCAAACGCTTGAAATTCTCCTATTGACTATGCCCACTTCGGGATTTATCAGATATCGATTACATTCGTTGTATCCGGTATTTGTTGTTCCTTGACTTTCCCTTTGCCTATCTTCAATTCCACGTGTCATGTTACCAATCGACCATCCGTTATAAACTAATTTTTTCCCATACAGATAGTTCCCCTACTTTCCGGTGACATATCCTAGTGTTACCGGGAAGTTGCTGAAGATTAATTTCTTGGTGGGGAAGTTGCTGAAGATTAATTTCTTGGTGGGGAAGTTCTTGAACGGTCTTTGACGCTTAAAATGATGCACGTCTTCTCGAGTTTAATTCCCATAACATGTATTGCCTCATGATTCAGCAAATATTTTTGCCGATTTTTGAGGTGTTCATAACCATGATTTTTGCCGTCTATAACTTCCCTACTACTCAACATTTTTACTTCTTCACTTTTACAACTTTCACAAGTCTTTATTCTTCTATGCATTTGCTTAGAAACCTTTCACAACCTTCAATTTCCTCATCAAGAATTTTACTAACCTTTTGTTACCATGGCTTCTTACACTACTCTCTTCGGAAACACTGGTCTTCTCTTCAGGGGAGGCCCAAATAAAAACAAGGACAACAAGGACGACGCCAATTCTAAAACTCCCACTGTTAGCAACATCATACCACATCATCTCAGCACCATGAAAGACTTTCTAAAGAAGGCTCCTTCTGCATCTTCACGGTCTTGGCCAGTTAGTAGGTATCCCACCTCCATTCTCCCTTATAGTATCCCAATTCGGAAGGAGGATTGAAACTGCCCCAATCATGAAATCCTTGCCCCGGATATGATAGAGCAGGTTACCTTCTCCAAGGAGGGGTTTGCGTACGTCTATATGTATTCCTTTACCTTGGGTCCATTCTCCTTGGGATCAAGTGAAGGGCTTGACCCAATAATTTCGAGTTTCGCCACCGATATCACGTCTGCTTAGCACAAGTAAGCCCATGTGACAACCCAAAAATCACTAGTCGTGATGGCACCTAACTCGACCCGCTAGGTAAGCCAACTATAAGTCAATACAATCCAAATGAAATTATAGGAAAATAGTGAAGAATTATCTGGACATTTACAAGTTAATCCAAGAATTGGTAGTACGAATTACGAGCTTCAAAGACTTGGAATATACAAATATGATACAAATAATTACATGATCTGTTTGAAAATTACATAAACATATTAACAAAATCTAAAGATACCAAGGACAAGTGGCAGCTACATCTGGAATGCACGAACATCTTCAGGGTCAGTTCCCGACATCACCAGCAGCTCCGCTCCAAAATCGGCACACAAGGTGCAGAAGTGTAGTATGAGTAAAATCGACCCAATGTACCCCGTAAGTATTTTGTCTAACCTCGTCGAAGTAGTGACGAGGCTTTTTAGTTAAAAGATGTTTACTAATAAAATCTGTACCGAGAAGTAGCAATAAAACTATAATACAATATAACATAATAGAGTACACAGAACGAATATACAAAAGAATAACAGAGTACTTGAAGAGATTACAATTCAACAATTTCCAATATCTCAACCAATCTTTTCCTTAGAGTGAAAACCAATAAACCACAATAGTCACCCCATAATTTTCATAGCGTGAGGAATATACTCGTATATCAAGTCAATTGCACGGCAACACCCTTCGTGAATTTATCTCATTCTCACCAAAAATGAATAAAACAGTACCAAATGGATGGAAGAAATACCGATAACAGTAATGACAAAGTAGAAAATACGCAAGTAGCAATAATGAACGAGGAGGTACATAAGGGCATCAGTAACAGACTAGGCAGAAATCATAGAGGTAATGACAACAATTAGGAAAAGGAATATAACTTCAACTAACTAGCATGGTGGAGGAATAAATGTAAATATAACGAATGAGAGGGGAACACATGATCTTTATGAATTAACAAGTAGAAGCATGAATGACTAACATGGTAGAAGGCCTATACTAAGTGCAACGAAATAGATACGTTAAAGATGTAATTGTGACAGTAGGGAGTAGGCATGGTATTTGCAAGTTTAGCAAGTAGAAGGCATGTGATACACAATAACAAATAAGATAGAGAACAAGAACAGGGCATTAACGACAAGTCACATAAGAACCATATATGCGACAAAGATAGCTCAATGTAAAGGCATGGCCATATACAATAGGAAAAGATATCACAATATAATGGATGTCCATCGTCCTCACCTGCACGGAAACACCCATCGTACCATGAACTCATGATAATTTAAAGAATGATAATATAAATGAAATGGCACGGCATCACCCTTCATGCTTTACACTCACACAACATGGCATGACATCGCCCTTCATGCTTTTTCTCACAATGATATGGCACGGCATCACCCTTCATGATTTAACTCTCAATAATATGACACGACATCATCCTTCATGATTTTACTCTCAATGATATGGCACGAAATCACCCTTCGTGCTTTTATTCTCAATGATATGCGCACGATATCACCCTTCATGCTTTTACTCTCAAATAATATGGCACGGCATCACCCTTCGTGCTTTTACTCTCAAATAATATGGCATGGTATCACCCTTCGTTCTTTACACTTTCATAGCCTCACGAGTCCAAATACGTATTTTGTTTCCAAATCCGAGTCCTATTCAACTCTCAATTCCCAAATTTTCATTTTTCAAAGTTTTTATAAAATCCCCAAATTTTTCCCAAGATTCTCATGAATTTGATGTTAAATCTTATGTAAAATCATGAAATGTAGTTGAAACTTGACTAGAGGTACTTACCCAATGATTTGTTATGAAAATCCCTTCACAAAATCACCTCCCATCGAAGCTAGGGTTCAAAATATAACAAAACAAAGCTAAGACTCGGAATGCCCAGCATTTAGCAGGCTGCAGATGTCGCATTTGTGACAAGGGTTCGCAAATGCGAACAGCTCATCGCAAAAGCGAACTAGAACATTTCCTGCTGAGGTCGCATTTGCGGTTGAAGTATCACAAATGTGAACAACTTACCTATCGGAATGAGAGATACCTTTGCAAATGCGAAGTCTGCCTCAGTAGCCAAACTTCACAAATGCGAGAGTGTTTCGCAACTGCGGCAGTTGCATTTGCGACATAAACATCCCAAATGCGATGAAAACAGTACCAACACTCAAAAATCATGAAAAATCATTCCGAAACCAATCTGAAGCTCACCCGAGCCCTCCAAACCAATCATGCACACAAGTCTAAAAACATAACACGAACTCGCTCGAGCGATCAAAATATCAAAATAACCTTCAGAATCATGAATCGGACGCCAAAACGCATGAAGATCAAAGTAAACTTCAAGAACTTCTAGAATCGCAACCGAGCATCCGAACCATATCAAATCAACTCCAAATGACGCCAAATTTTCATACAAGTTATACATGATAAAAAACCTACTCCGAGCTTCAACTCATGCATAACAACCTTGAAACGACAAATCGCACTTCAAGTCAAAATCAATGAACTTTGAAACTTCAACTTCTACAACTGATGCCAAAACCCATCAAAACACGTCCAATTAACCTCAAATATTTCACACACGTCAGATTTGACATTACGGACCTACTCCAACTTCCGGAATCGGAATCCGACCCTGATATCAAAAAGTTCACTCCTGGTCAAACTTTTCAAAAATCCAACTTTCGCTATTTCAAATCTAATCGGACTACGGACCTCCAAATTACAATCCGGACGCGCTCCTAAGTTCAATTTCATCCAACGGAGATGACACGCTCCTAAGTTCAATATCACCCAACGTAGCTAATGTAACTAACAAAACTCCATTCCAATATCCAATGCTAAAATGTCAAACTTGGTCAACTCTTCCAACTTAGAGCTTAAATCTTGAAGTTCATTCTTCCAAATCTATTCTGGATAACTTAAAAACCAACACCAACGATTTACGCAAATCATAATACATCATGCGGAGATACTCGAGCCCTCAAACTACCGAGCAAAGTGTAGATGTTCAAAACGACCAGTCGATTCGTTACATCCTCCACCAGTTAAACACACGTTCGTCCTCGAACATTCCAGGAGTCGTTCCAAAGCTATCAAACCACTAACCTTACTATGCATATTGTAGGGGGTGATTCCACATCACCCTGCTCCATATAAGCCTGCCAACGCAACATAACTGGAAATCCTTACTTCAACCTTGGTCCTTAAACCTTAGAACCCAATCTCTAACATTCTGAATTCATTACAAGCCCCGAATCCAAATCTACACATTGTATAAGCCTAAACCAGTTGTATTAGGTCATAACCATAACCCTAAGATGAAATCGCATGGTACACCCCATCACGCAGTCACTCACAACAGGAACTGCTGACCACCATTACTGCCCAAAAATAAAGCTGGTGCCGGTAGCAAACCTCATATCGATTAGAGCCTCGTTCAAAACCTTCATACCCTACCGATGATGAAAGAAACAAGAATAACCTCTTAACTACTCATCAGATCAATAAGACAAGAAACTCATTCATCCGACCAGGTTCATTGCCTAAATCCTCAGCAAAACATAGCATCATTCTTCCAAACCTTCCTCATCCCAATACAATAGTGAAATTCTCAAGTCTAGAAACCTCATCTCAGCCAATACAAGAGGCCCCACCAACAAGTATCAACAATAATCATATGGATCACTACACAACACGGTCCTGAACACCAGCAAGTAATAATTCAGACATGACAGATAATAGTGAGTTAAATAAAAAGACTACTAAACAAGCTAAGCATGCAGGGAAATTTTAGCATTTTCCTATGAACTATTTTCAACAAGGTGAAAGCAAAACTACACGAAGTAAGCATCAGGAGTTACATTTCATCACAGTACCGTTGTAGCGTGCAACCCGATCCCATCATATCAATCCATTAGGGTATCTATCGAGCCATAATACTCAGGCTCACTGATCACACGTGTGTCAATATCAAGCACAATAGAGTGCACAAAATACAACTGTGGGAGAATTGTTAGGAACAAAAAATACTGAGAAGGACAAGCACAACTATGGTGTAATAAGCAAATCAACACCACGAAGGCCATGTTGCCCATAGTGCCATGAGGCCTAAACTGAATTACAATATGCGTGCGAAGAACCATGTAACCCTCATAATCCGTCATAGCATAAGAGAGGAACACATAATAAAGACCAATGCGCGAATAGCATCTATTCTGCCCGACGATATACATATGGTAATAGCTGCGCAGAAGAAAGCAAATCTGATCCGATACAGAATACACATCCTCATTAGGCCTACCAATGGTCCCCCGAATCAACTCCGGTCATTCCCGAACGGACAAATAGCCCTCCAAAAGTCCACAACGACATAACCATAACACACACTATCATCTGGCTAGCTTTGGCTATATTTCACAATCCACAACCATGAAACAATCTGCTTCTGAGAACTCCAGTCTCCAAATCCATAGAACACACGAATCACCCTACATGATCCCAACTCCACCGCCTAAATTTCTAACACATCTCTCGCATATGATCATCCCACGAGGAATAATTCTACAATTCTTTCGTGCCACATAACAAAATATGAATCTCAGCAATCGACTAACAAGGCGAGCACCGCAATATCAGTGATGCATCTGTAAGTCAAAACACAATGCACCTTCTGAAATGCACACCCTTCCCAGGCAATACCAAGTAGTAATAACATCCATCTAGACATCTGAAATTGTCTGTGCTTCCTAAGAATTCATGACCTTTCCTTAAAAAATGAACCGTGACCTTGCACATGCAAAACTCAATCCCGATAAGTCAGAAACCTTCTATTTGATCTCATCCCGGAGAAAATTCCAATACGAAACATGTTCCTCACACCAGCAGGAAATATCCACCTCGAACCATGATAGAAATCATCGAGAACTCCTTGAAATCCATTTGCACATAACCAAGCTATCAGAATTGAATCCCTCTTACTCAACCAAGACACGCAGTTACCCAACACCCATTAGCATTGCCACGAAACACCTGTGGAGACTCACCACATCATAAGTACCCAAAGAATTGATCATACCATTTCCGTGTTGATCCAATTTACTATCAAACTGTGTTGTTTCCTCTGAGTTCCCTCCAACTTACCCCCAAGTTGATACCCCTTCTTGCAAGAACACCATGATCTTTACCCCAAAGCTCGCCATAAAAGATTCGAAAATAAAAATCACACCGCCTTAAGGCCCATAAGCCGTTGTAATCCCTCTTAGCACTCTAAAGTACCACAACGGAGACACCCACTTTGAAGAGACATCTTGTGAATCTAAAGTCGTTTCCTCCACCACTTAGTCTTCCTGATACTGAAATGCATAATCCACAATGATATAGAAATACCGCTGTGAGCATGTGATTTTTACTCGCCGTATCGTCCTATAAAAATCCCAATAAATCAATTGATTTTATGAATATTGGTTGATTTTTCAGTAATTAATTGTGAATTATTTGCATATCCATAATTCATCTTTCAAAATCATTGAAAATTTTTGCATTATGAAGTTATTAGTTATAATTAATTAAATAATAGACAAATGACGATTATTTAACGTAATGTAGTTTTAAATAACTAATTACTATAAAAATCAATTATTTTATTCGATAAATCATAGATTTAATTAAGAATATATAATTGGTTGTTTTATTCTTAATTAATATGTAAATATATGAAAAATAAGGTTTGAAATTAATTGCTACCTTTGTTGATTAAGTTAGAGTTTAATTTAATTAGAATAATTAAGTTAACTAACTAAGAAAACAAAATCGGACCTGGGCCAAGAAGGACCCAGGCCCAAACCCAATCCCTTGAAACCACCCAGCCCAAATCCCTTACCCGGCCAGCCCCAGCCTAACCAAACGACACCGTTTTGGTCTAGTCGATTAAATCCTGGTCATTGATCGAAATAGATCGAACGGCCAGGAACTCACCCCCTCTAAACTATATAAATGTCCTAACCAAACCCCACCCCCTCATTTCACCAAATCCTAACCCCCATCCCCTCCGTCTCTCTCTCTTCTGTATAACC
>ML376572.1:0-18163 GCA_005239525.1 Nicotiana knightiana | reverse complement strand
TGTTCCTTTGACTCTGAAGAGTTGAACTGTGTCCCCAACTGGATACTTGTTGATCTTTAAGCTCTTAAGGATGTGATCACCTCGAGAACTAGTAGCTATTTGTTCCCTCTGTTGTTCCTTTGACTCTGAAGAGTTGAACTGTGTCCCAACTGGAGACTTGTTGATCTTTAAGTTCTTAAGGATGTGCATCAGGTTCCTTATCTGGTTCTTGACAGTAATTTTGTTAGATCATCAAAATATAAAATAAAGGTACTTATAACCTATCAATTTTCCCATTTTTGATGATGACAAACTTAAAATTGATAATACTGCAAAGAGCCACAAAAACCAGATAATGTACCAGGAACCTCACAAAGTTCCCTTGAGTTTGTATTTCCCCTTAACCAGTGCCCTACTTCTTTTTAATTCTCAATATATCTTCCCCTTTTTGGCATCATTAAAAACACAAACAAGCAAACAACGTAAAGAAGTCTAGATGACAAACTTATAATTCAAGTTCCTCCTAAGAACCAGATTGAACTGTATTCCCCCTGAATTTGTTCCTCATTTTGTTCCCCCTTAATTATTTTTCCCTTTTTGACATCATAAAAAGATCAGTAACAAGTATTAAGCAAAAAGAAGTCCAGTTTGGTTAACTCATGACACATATGTGCACACAAACATGACGGAAAATAGAACATAAGAGCAAGGCATACACAGCAAAAGGAGGAAGATTTCATCAATTTTGGATAATTAAGCAGGGAGCAGTTACATTGTTTCCAGACACATCCACAAAATAGAAACAACAAAACAAAAGTACCAGTCATAAACATCATCAGAACTAAAACAGAGGACAAACACTAAAAACTTGACACTTGGGAAAAAGGACACTGTTTAGGGAGCACTGGAAGGGAAAGGCCTAGATGAGGAGGCAAGAGTTCGAAGAAGGGTGTCCATTCAAGAATTGGTTGACACCTTCTAGTTGAGTAGTGTCTCCTACAGGTCCTCAACCTGTTTCCTGAGGTCGACATTTTCTCCTGTCAGACGGGTAACCTCTGTGCTTTGAGAGCTGCTGGAACCAAGTGCCTCCTGAACCTAACTGAGCTAACCTTCGAGAATGGCATTCCTTGCCTTCAACTTCCTCATGTACGGCCCCCACAACACCCCTTTTTTTATAAAAAATTACTTTGCCAGCGTCCTGGGAATCACAAATCTTGGTCTTCTTGGAGGTACTAGGTTCCTCACTGGCATCAGACTTCCTTTTCATTGATTTTCTTATACTCTTGATTTTCTCTGCAGATTTCTTCGAGATCTTCTCAGCAGACTCCGCAACCGTTTTCTCATCCTCTTTCTCATCAGATGACTCCCCATTGGACTTTGGAAGAGTAAGTTTCATTGAGGACTAACGAACCAAGGGAGCAAGTTCCTCTTCTACCTCATCATCCACATTTACGACTAGTGCAGGAGCCACTACCTTCTTATTGACAACCTTTCCATCTTTCACCAATCTCCTCTTCTTCTTTTCCCTTTTTTTTTTGTGACGGGTCTCTTAGACGACGACCCCAGGGAAGGTGCGTTTCTACTCCTAGCACAAATAAAGCTCGCCAGAACCACATTATCATAATATTCTTTTTCACAATCCTCTTTCTCCTCCTCAGACAAAGATTGCATCTCAGGAACTATACTTGTTAATGGCTCAACATATAAATAAGGAGAGAGAGAGAGAGAGCATGATCAGTACTGACCTGGGGTTCTTGTGAAGTACCAGGGGTTTTATCTCAAGTTGAAGCAGAGGGATCCTCTTGGGCGGAGGGATCAGGTCCCTCAATTGGTTCCCCAGTAGTACTGTCAGGTGCCAAAGTTTCGACATGCACCAGTTCCCTACCCTCGACCTTTGCACCATTTTCTTCCCCCTTAAGACTCAGATACAACCTCATAATCTCCAACTAGAGTTCCCTCAGCAGCTATTGACAACATATTTTCTTTAGCTTCCTGTTCTTGTAAATGATTTTCAGACAAGGTGGAGTGTAGTGGGTTGAAGAAGAGAGTTTTTATTTTTATTTTGGTTTGAAGAAGAAAAGAGGAAATGTGGATTCTTTGATGTGAATAATTATGAAAGTGACTATGAGAGGATTTATTTAATAGGGGTGAGGAACCGGTTAGGAATGGGTATCAATTTTGGGTAGTCGGGTCGCTTCAGATGAGACACTAGGTTTAAAAAGCGGGAAAGAGAGAAACTGACAATCTAATGACGTGGCACCATTTCAACCGTTTAAAAATTGTGCATGAGAGTACAAAGGAACTACTAACCTATGTCAAGGGAACCAGGTTCCCTGACAGATTTTGCAAATGTAAGCCTCATCGTTTGACCAACGTGCAATGCATTAACTGCTTATTTGCTTTGTAATAGTCATGTGTGTCTACCTGTAACGGTATAGAGATGAGTTAGACTTTGCCAGAAAATAATTTTTAGCTATTTTACCTGTACATTTCTTCCGTAGCCAATCAACATAGATTTGCACAATGAGCAGGTTCCTTCCCCGTTTCTTCAGAAAAAGAGTGTTGTAAATTTTTCCTCTTGTAAAGCCATTTTCTAGAAGGAATTTTGACCATCTTTCATACCAAGCACGGAGAACCTGGTTCCTATAGCAGTTCTGTCAGCAGGTCATTGAACCAGGTTCCACACACTGTTCCTATCAAATTGATGGAGCTCTTCTTGCATAGATGTAATCTAGTCTACATATTTTAATGCTTCCTTGATATTCTTGGGCTCTATTTGAGAGACAAAGGCTGAGAAGGCAAGTGAGTTTCTTGTCTTTGATCTGGTTTGAATTCCTCAATAGCTGGAGTTCCATGTACACCATCCACAACTATGTTTTCTGCTTCAGATATTGTGATTGAGGACCAGGTTCCTCTATGTCGACTGAAGTCTCATCTTTAGTTCTGAGGAACAAGGTCCATGTAAATCTGGAGTAGTCATCCACAATGACGAAAATATGTACCTATTTTCTCCTCTACTTGAAACCCGCATAGGTGCACATATATCCATATAGAGGAGATCAAGTGGCCTTGAGATGATAACTTCATTTTTGGGATTGAAAGAGGATCTGACTTGCTTTCCTTTTACACATGCATCACACACCTTGTGATCCTTGAAGCTTGACTTGGGCAGACCACGAACCAGGTCCTTCTTGACCAATTTGTTCAGCAGCGTGAAACTTGTATGACCCGGCCTTCTGTGCCATAGCTCAACATTATCATCAGCAACACTCAGACAGTTAAGATCCCCATTTTGCAAGGACTCAAAGTTAGCAACATAGATGTTTTTGTATCTTTTGGCCACTAACATCACTTCACCAGTCACAAGATTTTGTGACTGTGCATATTTTAGATACAAATTCCACTTTATTACCCTTGTCACAGATTTGGGAAATACTCAGGAAGTTATACTTCAACCCCTTCATGTAGTACGCATTTTCAATAGAGTGGGAAAGAGACTTCCGGATCCTTCTAACTCCCAAAATGTATCTCTTCTTGCCATTTCAAAGGATACACTCCCTCCCTGCAGGGCCTTTAGTGAAAGGAAATCATTTGTACTTCCATTCATGTGCTTCGAGCAGCCGCGATCCATGTACCACTGTTGACTGCTCCCTTTCATTGTTCCCTGCACAAGAAAATCAAGGGTTAGACTTAGGAACCCAAACAAGTTTGGGTCCTTTGTAATGAGGAAAGGGGTGAATGAGTTCTCTTTTGGTCCAAGAAGGCATTATACATTTTTTATGTGAAGGACCAGGTTCCTTAGCAGCAGTTACTTTTTCAGCAAAAACTTTGTTTTTCTGTTGAGACTGAATTTTGGCCTTACAATTTTCTTTAAAGTGCCCAGTGTTGCCACAGTGAATACAAAGCCATTGTCAGGTACAGTAACGTACTTGTTATGAGGGTTGTAGGGAGTCTTTTCCCTTTTGAACCTGATTCCTTGCTTGTTTCCCCCGTTGTTCGTATACATAGAAGTGATTGCATCAGAGGACCAGGTCCACTTAAGAGATTTTTCTAAGTCACTCTTCACTCTGCCTAGATCTACCTGAAGTTGTCTATTTTTCTCAAGCTCAACATACAGACTAGATTTTACTGATTTTAGCTCATTTTCAAGCCTAAGGTGTGCCTCACTTACAACTTCCTTTCCCTTTTGAGTATTCACACGCCTATTTTCCCTTCTTAGTTCCTTTCCTTTAGGTCTAAAACTACTACCAATATGTCATCTCTCTCATGTTCTATGCTTGCAATTCTCTCAGTCAAGATATCATTTTCCCTTTTTAAACTCTCAATGGTCTCTTTTAGATAATCCATAACCACCACTAGATTATCTCTCTCGTGTTCTATTTCTCCTAGTTCCGTGGTTAGAGCATTTTTATCATTGATGAGACTGTGATATGCATCAATTAAAACATTAGCTAAGTATATAAGCTTCTACTGAGAATAGGATTTCAAATTTCTTGAAGGTTTACCTCATCATCATCGTCGTCATCTCCATCATCATCAGACTGCCCCATCAAGAAAAAATAGAGTCATACTCAGCTGCTTCACTTTCCACTACCATCATGGAGTTGTCACCTTGCACATCATCTTCTTCGGATTCGCTGTAAGAGTCTCCCCATGCAGCAAGATCCTGTTTCACAACGTTGTCAGCAGCGTCTTTTCTTTTGAATCTTTTGTCAGGAACCTGGTTCCTCTCATCCGCCTTTTCAGTGTTGGCTTTGTAATGATCATGCTTGTGAAGAGGAAAGTCTGTAATGAAGTGTCCAGTCTTTCCACACTTATGACAGCAATCATTTCCTTTGAAATTCCTGCTGGAACTTCCTTTCTTTGGAATCCTACCATTTTTTCGAATCATCTTTTGGAATATTTGAGTGAGATACTCCATGTCGGTATCATCACCACTTGAATCCTTGTTGGCAACCTTGAGAACCAGGTTCTTCTCCTTCCTGGGCTCTCTTCTTTCTATATCCTTCTTTCTCTTCATCTCATAAGTTTTGAGATTTCCAATAAGCTCGTCAATAGTCAGCTTCTGCAGGTCTTTGGCTTCAGTGATAGCATTAACCTTGCTCTCCCAGGAACCTGGTAGAACACTGAGTATCTTCCGGACCAGCTTGTTGGTTGTAATGATGTCACCAAGTGAATGAAGCTAATTGATTATGGAGGTGAAACGGGTATGCATCTCTTGAATGGACTCATCCTCTTTCATTTTAAAGAGTTCATACTCAGTTGTCAACATATCTATTTTGGACTGCTTTACCTGAGTAGTCCCTTCATGAGACGTTTGAAGAGCCTCCCATATTTCCTTGGCAGATTCATATGCCGAGATACGATTATACTCGTCTGGTCCAATACCACACACAAGAATCTTCTTCGCCTTGAAGTTCTTCTCAACAGCTTTGTGTTCAGCACCATTGTATTCTTTTCTTGTCTTTGGAACAGTCTTTGTTCCCTCTCCAACACCCTTCATAGGGACAAAGGGACCATCACAAATCACCTCCCAAAGCTCGGAGTCTTCAGTCATAATGAAGTCATGCATTCTTGTTTTGCACCAACCATAGTATTGGTCGTTGAATCTAGGGGGTCTATAGGTTGATTGTCCTTCCTCGAAGTTTGGTAGAGCAGCCATGATGAGGATCCTTTCTAGGTGTTAACCTTTTAGAAAGAACCTGATCTGATATCAATTGATAGAAACTAAGCGTCTACCAAACTGTATAGAGAACCAGGTTCTCAATCAGTTCCCACCGTAAGTAACAGACTGTAAAACCAAACAGTATAGGGAACCAGTTTCTCTATTTGTTCCCACAGTAAATCGGCAGTAAATAAAGAACACAGAGGAATTTTACGTGGAAAACTCCCAGCTCACGGGATCAAAAACCACGACCTACCCTTGTAAGATTTCAACTTCACTACTGAGCAACTTTAGATTAGGAAGTAACCTCTTAATCCCTCACTAACTTGTAACACTTTATTACAAGTCACTTTGTAACAACTTTATTACAAAAGACTTTAAACCTAGGAATTAACTTCTTAATCCCTCACTAACTTGTAACACCCTATTACAAGCCACTTTGTAATAACTCTATTACAAAGACTTTACAACTTGAATAACTCTAGCCAAGATACAAACACAACGATTTATGATTTACAGAGATTTCCTACACAATGCTTCTAATTAAGCTAAGTAGGAATTACAAGTAGAGTGATTTGAACAAAGGTACAACACAACTAAGGACATGTGATAACTCCAATACATGGAACTGGTCCTTGGTTATGTTGTTCTTCGTTCTTGATGCCCTTGAGAATCACTTGCAAGATTGACACAAACTTGAGAGAATGCTAGATAAGTTCTTGAATGTGCAAGTGATTTGTTTTTCCTTTGCTTGATGTTAATATCTCATTTGTGACATCACTTGGATGATATAAGCAAGTTAGGTAAAGAGAATTTCCCATAAAGTTGATTGGTGCATTGTTTCTGCAATGTAGCTTGTGCAGGCAGCAACTTTACAGTTGTGAAGAGTTGACTTGTACAGTCACCTCGGGAACTGGTAGCTATTTGTTCCCTCTGGTGTTCCTTTGACTCTAAAGAGTTGAACTGTGTCCTCAACTGGAGACTTGTTGATATTTAAGCTCTTAAGGATGTGATCACCTCGGGAACTGGTAGCTATATGTTCCCTATGTTGTTCCTTTGACTCTGAAGAGTTGAATTGTGTCCCCAACTGGAGACTGGTTGATCTTTACGTTCTTAAGGATGTGCATCAGGTTCCTTATCTGGTTCTTGACAGTAAGTTTGTTAGATCATCAAAACATAAAACGAAGGTAATTATAACCTATCAGTTGTCATCCTCAGAAACAATGGCCACCCCATCGTCATGGGGAGGCGTGCACACTACCAAGAGGACAAGATCAGATACCCCCTCCCCAGAGCTAGAAGATGCATTAACCATCTTTGTTTGTTTATATGTGAAGATAATACAAGCAAGGAAGAGTCATGAGTAGCAGAAGTCACCATATCGGTGAAAACAAGGATACGAGAGTAAAGGTAACGAGAGCAGGAACTCTGAATGAAGAAGGAAGAGAGAGATAGGGATTCAATATTTGAGAATGCAAAGAATAAGGCAAAGGGTCTCCTATCCCTATTTATAATAACCTAGGCATCAGTATCGAGAAAACAAAATGCCGATGCCCAGCGTAACTATCGAAACGGTAGAGGCATGGGAAACGACACACTACATCGGTAAAACGCGTAAGAATGACGCATGATGTCGTGACGTCACTCTGAATTGACGTGACCATAGGTTACGGCTCACGAAGCACCGCGTTACAATTTCGTCAAGAACGTTACTACTCGACCTGCTCGCCTAAATCTCTCAACCGCGACTAGTAGAGTCCGCTCATCGAGGTCGTCTGAGAGTCGGCCTCAATAAGCGGAGGGACTAACTGTATAGGTCAAAATTTTTCTCAAGGAGATTCGACAAGAAGTGGTATTACGAAAAGTTATTTGGCCGAGGTCGATTAGTAAATAGTAGGGCTCATAGCCGAGCAGTCAATCACGGCCGAGGTCAAGTAAGAGCAGTAGTAACGACTAGTTTTGTAATAGGATCTTTAGGAGAATATGCCATTGAATATTCTCTGTACTTGTACTTTTGGGCTAACTGGGGGTATGTCCCATATAAATAGAAAAGAGATAAGGTGAAAGGCATGTAATATTCTGTGATAAGAACACTCTTTAAAAATAGACTCTCTCTAGATAAAATACAAACACCACCCTTCTAAAGAGATTTGATTGTCTATTATTCCACACTTTTCCACCAGACCCGAGAAGAGTTCCAATATTCTAGTATTTGTCTATCACTCATCATTTTCAGAAGGAGGAATGATCCACCTCATGTAATATTGGGTGAAATACTCTCCTTATTTACTTTAATGTCATTTATTATTATTTATTGCTTGACGTTCTCCCATCATTAATCATCTTGAAACATTGAATGTACATCGCATCTAATCTCTTCTCAACACTGTTCTACGTTATTTGTGTTAACCAGCTATAGATTTGAGGTTATTATCAATAACTAGGTTTAACCCCTCATTACATAAAGTTAATTAGTTTAATTAAGGATTTACATTTTTTTATCAAACACTATACAGATGAAATGATCAGGAGCCTTATGATGGTAAGAATTAAATAATTAATAGTGTAACTATCCTAGATTAGTTTCACGTGTGGTAACCGAACTGTTCACATGTGGTAAAGTCACATGATTAGTAAGTTTAGTCGTTATAGAAGGTAAAGTTTAGTAATTTTACTGCTATTATGAGGAAGGTGCAATTATTTTATTTTTTTTAAAAAAGACAGCCCGGTGCACGAAGCATCTCGGGTTCATGCAGGGTCCAGGGAAGAGCCGCAGCCCAAAAAGGTGTGATGTGATATAGGCAGCTTACCCGAATACAAGTATCAGTGGCTGATTTCACGGCTCGAACCCGTGATCTATAGTCACACAGAGACAACTTAAGATGCAATTATTTTAATGCGACAAAATATTTTTTGTAACTTTACCATTATAATGGGCAAAGTTTAGGGACTTCACTTGTTATATAGTGGATAGAGTTCACTTCACATTGCAAAAACTAATTGTATGACTTTAATGTTATAGTGACTATACCTCAAACAAACTCTAATTTTCATTAATGAAGAAACCACTTGACCAACTTGAATATGCTATTTGGCAGACACTTTTAACTGCTGTAACACTTCAGTAGATACAATGGAGTGGACAATGGCTCATTTGCTAAACAATCCAGAAATCCTAAAGAAGGCAAGGGCTGAAATTTAAAACGTTGTCGGACAACAACGTTTGATCGATGAATCAGATGTATCTCAGCAACATTTCCGCAGAATAATCATCATGGAGACTCTAAAGATGTATCTAGTCGTCCAATTGCTCCTGCAACTCGAATCATCCAAAGATTTCACCCTCGGAGGTTATCATGTCCCGCGAGGTACAATGTTACTAGTGAACGTGTGGGCGATACAAAATGACGAAAAGATTTGGGGTGATCCAAAAGTATTTAGGACAGAGAGATTTGAAGACATAGAAATGGGAAAAGACAATGGAAATTAGTTCAAGTGGTTGCCTTTTGGGGTAGGAGAAGGGGATGTCCTGGGGAAAACTTAGCCATGCGTATGATTGCCTTGGCACTGGGATCACTAGTTCAGTGCTTTGAATGGGAAATGATCGATAAGGAAAAGTCACCTAAAGCTCTACCTTTGGTAGCTTAATTTTGTCCTCAACCAACTATTGTTCCTCTTCTTTCTCAAATTTGATTTGCACTCTACTGCTGGTCATAAGAGACATAAAACCAAAAATGAGTTCAAGAAGATTGGCCAAAGTGATTTTCGTGTCTCTTGGGGTACAACCTGTTGCAATGTCTTCACTAAAGCTCTGTGCTGCAAAGTTTTAAGATTTTCTTCCTAATCTTAGTTTCCATTCCTTTCCTTTAGATTAATAGAGGGTGATAGCGTTACTATTACATTTACTGATATTTACTTCTTGTAATCACAGCTAGTCTTACTAACGAACTATTAATACAATGGTTCATATACCGCATGCTGCTAGTATCCTCGGCCATATAGGCGGGTTAGGATTCCAATTTTATAGGTTCTAGGTTTTAGAACAATAACTTCAAGTGCTAATAAGAAGCGAAGCCTTGGCATAACTGGTAAAGTTGTTGTCACGTGACCAGAAGGTCATGGGTTTGAGCCATGAAAACAGTTTCTTGCACAAATGCAAGGTAAGGCTGTCCACAATAGTCCCTTGTGGTCCAACTCTTCCCTGAACCTAGCGCATAGCGGGAATTTAGTACACCGGACTACCCTTTAACTTCAAGTGCTAATAATTGTGTTCTAAATTTAATATTTGTACATATTTAGTGAATTTTTTAACACAAAGATATCGTTTAAGCAAAAGTTAATAGGTTTGACCGAAACCACAGCTGGACTTCTAGCTCCAACCTGCTTGGCCATACCTCTCTCTTGTTAAATTCTTTGAAAGCAAGAGTTCAGCAATTGGAGAAAGTCGTGGGTTGATATGTTATAGAACAGGATACAGGAGGAATCCGGTAAACAATGTCCACTTCTGGAAAGGAATGAGGATATAAAAAACAAAAAGGAAAAAGGTATTGGTTTCGGATCTTTATGGAGGGATGGCTAAAAATACCGAGAAGAGAACTCATTACCTCAAAGAGTTACGATTATTTTGTACAGTTAGAAAAGTTGTTAGTAAATTAATTGATTTTTAACTTCAAACGGACAGCTGTTGCACATTGAAGTTTGCGTACAATTCTACTTTTGAAATATCAAATAACATATGAAGCAAGAGATATAAACTTAAAGAGTAACACATGAAGTAAGAGATCGTTTTTGCATCACTTATAGCTCCTTGTAATTCTCCTATTAATTTCGTAGACCACTTTGCCTTCCCTTTGTTCGACATTGATGAGTTATAATTCGGGGATTATAACCTTAATTTAAAAAGGGCGGGTGGGGGAGAAGAAATAAAAAATTTAAAAAAAAAAGCAGCAAGTTGACTTTCTTTTTTACTCTACTCTTATGCATGCATATGACGAATTTACATTTAATACTGTTATGGTCCCTACCATGTTATCTCAAGCTAAATCTATTTAGGAGTTGTTCAATCACGTATGATGCTTCAGTGAAATGAATTAGGTAAAGAAAGTAGGAAAAAAAAAGGAAAAAGAAACAGAAATGAAATAAATAATACAGGAAAAAGTCAAGTGCCTTTTGTTTATCATATAGACTAGATTTAGATTTCTGCCGTCTCATATTAAATGGATTACGTTCCTATCAACCAGTAACAATACACAAACAAACAATAAACGTTTAAAGAGGCAAAACGTAAGCTGTATCACATGCCATGCCATTACAACGTTGAAATCATGATATGCAGAAGTGTGTCTAGTAGCATGGCGTACCGATCAATAAAGTGGATAAAATCTATAAGAAATTAAAGGTTCAAATTCCGATAGAGACAAAAAAATGCTAGGTGATTTCTTTTCACTACCTATGTTGATGGATGATACTCCCTCTGGTCCATTTTAAGTATTTTTTGACTGCTTTCACACGTATTAAGGAATTCACCTTTTAGCATTGATTAATGATGAAATTGACCATATTAACCTTAATTTGCTCATTAGAAATATAACAAACTACTCTTAGCCTCTTTACTCCAAGGGCAAATTTGGAAAGAAGAAGTTAATTCCTTCTTGATATCTGCAAAAATCAAATATAGCAAGTACCTAATAAAGTAATCAAGGTGCACACAAGCTGTCACTGGACAGTGAGGACACTAATCTCATAAAAGAAAAGATTAGAAGCAAGTAGAGGCCATTGCTCCAAAAGATCCTATGTTATCTACCCTGGACAAATGAACCAAAATTAGAGTACAGCCAGAAATTGCGTCTTGCCATTCGTCATCAATCATCTATTGCCTAAATGAATACAAAGGCCCTCTTTATGGGATGTTTACTATGTTTGTAGTATTTAATTCCTTCTTGTTCGTTCGCTATGATAACTTTTCTTAAAAAAACAATTTCGACAACTAACCTACATTATTAGGGATTAAACAAATAACTAGACTGCAGACACTTCTTGTTTAATTTAGAAAACAAAACAAGGATTTTAAAAATATTATTCTTGTCTAAGCTGCACAGATCTTAATTCAACCTAATAAAACTAGACAATTATCAGGCTTAATACTACAATACTCACCATCTTCATCATTTCCTTTTAATGATCCATGGACAGTCTTTATCTGTATTTCCCAGTTCTGTTCTTTGTTCTCTATATCATCACCCATCATTTTCTTCACAAGCTACAAAACCTTCCCCCTAGCCCATTTCCAGCACTGCCTTTCATTGGCCACCTCTACTTATTGGGTAAACCTTTTCACAGAGCCTTATTTAAAGTCTCAAATCGTTATGGTCCAGTAGTCTTTCTTCAGTTTGGCTCTCGGCCTGTCCTCCTTGTTTCATCACCTTTAGCAGCAGAGGAATGTTTTACCAAAAATGATATCATCTTTGCTAATCGCCCTGATTTTCTCAGTGGCAAGTATTTCGGGTATAATTTTACCAGCCTCGCCTGGTCCTCCTATGGAGAGCACTGGAGAAATCTCCGAAGAATTTCCTCTCTTGAAGTTCTATCTTCCTATAGAATTCAGACACTATCAAGCATCCGTTCTGATGAAATAAACTATCTGATTCATAGACTCTTTCGAGTCTCCATGGAGAGTTCGGAAAAAATTGTGGAGATGAAATCATCTCTTTTTAACTTCACGTTCAATGTGATATCAAGAATGATTGCAGGAAAAAGATTCTACGGAGAGAAAGTAGAGAACTCGAAAGAAGCTAAGCTATTCCAGGAGATATCAAAGGATACATTAACCACTATTCCAAAGGCTAATATATTGGATTTCTTGCCATTCATGAGGTGGTTTGGATTGCATGATGTTGAGGAAAAGATGATTAAATTACAGGAGAAGAGGGATAACTTTATGCAAAAAGAAATAGAAGAGCATCGTCAGTTAAAGACTAGTGATTCTTTTCCTTCAGCAGAGGTTGTGGCAGGGAAGAAGAAAACTATCATGGAAGTCTTGTTAGATTTACAGAAAACAGACCCCGAATACTACACAGATGAAACAATTAGAAACCTATTGTTGGTAAGACTATCAGACATCTATAAGGTTTCTTTTTTGTATATGAAGATCCACTCAGAAGATTATTTTCAGCCTTCTTCACATGCTTTTGTTTGCATGTGAAAAAGTTATCTTATCACTAGAATCTTTATTCTTAATAGCCATTCATTATTTTCTTTGTGGTGTTATCTTGAGTTAATACTATGATTAAGCTTCAGATGGCACTTGACACAAATAGGTATACTGCTAATAAGTTTCTTAATAGAAGGACATGCTTAGATGAACTCTAAATGCTTGGGTACCAAGATTGATATATGCATAGTATAGCCAGGTGATGTTGACTAGTTTAGTTCTACTTATGCCTTACCTTGGATGTGGATCTTGAAATGAAAGCTATATTGGATCTCTCAAAGTCGTCGGCCCTTTAGAGTGTCTGTGCACTGTCTATATCTACCGTTCCTTTAAATGTTGTGACTAATTTATACAATTTGTTTTCTTATGCATGCAGGTACTACTCCAAGCTGGATCAGACACTTCAGCTGTAACACTAGAATGGGCTTTTTCACACTTGCTTGACAATCTAGAAATTTTAAAGAAGGCACGGGCTGAAATTGACAATCATGTTGGACAAGACCGCCTAATTGATGAATCTGATTTTGCTCAACTTCCTTACATCCGATGCATCATCAATGAGACACTGCGGATGCATCCAGCAGCCCCTTTACTTGTGCCTCACTTTTCATCAGAAGAGTGCAAGGTTGCAGGCTATCGAGTTCCGCGTGGAACAGTTCTATTAGTGAATGCATGGGGCATACATCATGACCCTAAGGTATGGGAGGACCCAGAAAAGTTCAATCCTGACAGATTTATAGGCTTTGAAGGTATCAAAGAGGGCTGCAAGTTTATTCCGTTTGGATCAGGAAGGAGGGGTTGCCCTGGTGAGAACCTAGCATTTCATGTCATAGGATTGGCACTGGGCTCACTTCTTCAATGCTTTGAGTGGGAAAAGCCCAACAGGGGGATCATCGATATGAGTGAAGGCACTGGATTCACACTCTCACCAAAGGTTCAGCCTCTATTGGCAAAATGTTCTCCACGACCAAACATGGTCAAACTTCTATCTGAAATCTGATCCTAACTAAGATATACTAATAATGTACGCCATTACATCAGCATGAATAACTAAGCATTTCTAAGATCCAACTTTGTTTTTCTATATTGTATTGGCGAGGAAACCTAATGACAAGTGCGAAAAGCAGAGAGGAACAATGGCATATAACAAAGAAACGTACCTGCTTAATTTATGCATTCAACAAATTCCTTGGCCTGAAGGAATTTGAATTCACTCCCTACCCTCTCATGATGAGCATATCATAAATTAGGTCAAATTGCTGGTGGTTTCGCACTCTTGTAGAAAAGCTCCTTTTATGGTTCAGGTGTTAGCCACAATCATATTCATTTCAGTAATACTTCTATCCCTTCTTCTTGTTGGATCTCATTTCTTAACGTTGCTAACTTTGTTAAGTGTCACAGAAAACTTTTTAATACAATCGGAATTGCTAGCTTCAATTCACAGTTTTGCTATTGTTATACACAAGAAATACTTTCTTGACACCTTACACACTTCTTACTGGGACAGAACTACAAAACGCATTTGCGAGTGTTCAGATGCACATGTTTTGTCCATAGGTTAACGAGAAAAGTCATCCCCAATACCCTGTCCCTGGCCAAAATAGAAAGAAGAGCAAACAATATCTTGAAGCAAGAATATATCTCAGCATAGGAACGCCATATGGCATAAGCTCCACGAGGATAACGGTAACTACAATGTTCAGTTGTTAACAAAGTACATTGATTCTTAGACCTTGAATTATCACCCTAAGCTTTCCTCAAACAGATAGTAAGCATATATCCACATAACTCACTACTATTATCGGACTATCAATATCAAAGCGTCTCTAATATCAAGGACCTATTATCAGAAGAGAATCTGTGGTTGAAACATTGACTCATCAATTAGCTTAATTTCAGCAAAATTGGTCTTATTTTACACAATCACAATTCACAAGCCTGATAAATCATACATATGAACGACACATCTACACATTCATCGACGACTGCCACAAATTTATTGAATTTAACAGTTCAAAAAGGTATAAACATTTGAACACTCATGTATGGACAGAATCCGAAAATGAACATACGTAGATGCAAGTGAAATTGAACTGACTATGATCAGAAAGTGATGGACCTTGTTCATATTCTAATCGCTGGATTTGGCAATGGAGCAAAACGAAGAGATATTCGACGCGACGGCCAATTTGGCCAATGAGGCCTCCGGCTTCTATTTGTGCTTCTGAGTCATTGTCTAGCCATTCGGTTTCCCTTATTCTGCTTCCGTTTTCCTATTGTAACATCTTGATATTTTTCAGGGGTTGAATGATTGACTCGTGTAATCTAAACTCCAGACATTTGCACAAATAACCCTTTTTGAGGCAATTCTTTAGATTATGTTCCTTATTACCTCAGTAGCCTAAATTTTGTTTATAAGAAAAATATGAAGTTTAGTTTATTTAGCTAACAAAAAATAGAATTTTTAAAGAGTAACCTGAAAAAGACCAAATGATGCAAATAATCCATCTATTAGATGGTTTACTCTGGCTTAACACCTAAATTGACACAATGTAAAATTCTCTGGAATCCGTTCACCCAATGGTTAGAAATCAGACTTGCTTTATCTATAAAGAATTTAAATTTATTCATAATGATCAAATTATACATTTCCAACCCTTGAAAGCTTGAACAAGATGGACGGATCAAATGTTATAGATCAACATTGATGGTCGAAACGCACAAATATCTGTTTTTAGGACTTCTATTTAAAGAATAGTTAAAATTTAGAGAATTGTTAAAGTTTAGTTATTTTAAAATCAACTTCAGACATGCAGGTTTGAAGTTGAAATTTCATATTTGAAATTTTTTCATACGTCAGAATCCGATTTTTTTTCAAATTTTAATTTTTAGGTACGAAGTTAGACTTTAATATAGTTCAACTTCAATAAACGAAACTTTGAAGAAGAAGAAAAAGCAATAGGAATATTTTAATAGTATGAATATGTTTTAAATAATTTTTTTAAAAGGAATATATTTTAAACAAATGTGCTACGAACAGACTATGTGGTGTCATTTCTACAACAATCGAGACTTGCTATTCAGTTAAATCTGTACTCATATTAGAATAACAGAAAAAATGATCTAATACTACAAGATTTTAATGGATAGGATCAAATTTTCATAATGGACAAGGAAAATAAGTTGCCCATTTAATATCTATTAATTAATTAAGGAGAATAACAAAGGCTAGCCGGCCATATTATAGTGCTCTGACACGTGGGGCACAAAACTTTGACTGATCTAATGGTGTTGCTTAAAGATACCACCATTTCAACTCATCAAATATTGGAACAATAACTGGGCGTTTGGACATAAGAATTGTAAGATTCTAAAAATAAATAAAAAATATTAAGTAAAAATAGTATTTGAATATAGAGTTGTATTTGGACATGAATATAATTAGATTGTTTTTGAAGTTTTGTGAGTGATATGAGTGAAAATTTTGAAAAATAATTTTTTTTTAAAAATTTAAATTTTTCAAGTAAAAAATATAAATTTTATGGTCAAATACTGATTTCGAAAAAAAAAAAAAATTCTTATGTTCAAACGGGCTCTAAGTGTGGGGCTGAGAAGAATTTCCCATGCTAAAAGTGGAATGACAATGTTATACTAAGGCCCCATTTTTTTTACTATTTGGAGGCTATAAATTGCTTATGTAGGCAAACCAATTTCTTTTGTCTTTATTCCCAAGTTGCGAGCTTACGGTATATTAGTGAAGGCTGAGTATTACTCTACCTCTACCCAACCAATGCTTTTTTGCGTGGCATGCACTAAAGTAAAAAGGATCAATCAAAGTACTCCAAATGACAGACGGAGTACTACAAGTTTAAAAGAAGGTGAACGGAAAATGGAGGAAAAATAAAATATTTGAGTTTTTCTCCTTGATAAAGGAATATTGTTTCATATTGGAAGAGGAAAAAACTTTTGATAGGTATATATACAAGTGTTCTTCTTCTAGCTCTTAAAGAGTTAAGAAGAAGGCAAGCCTCACGCGCGTCGTAGAAATTAACTGTTTTCTGTATTTGTGTTATACTTATTGTCTGGAGACTAAAACATTTGTGGTTTTGTACTCCCGTTTTGGAGATTAAAGCCTTCGTGGCGATTTTTTACTCCATTAGAGATTAAAATCTATGTGATTTTCTACTCCAGTTTTATTCGGTTTGAAGATACAAAAACTTCGTCGTTTATTAAACATTTGTTTGTGTCATTCTTTTACAGAAATGGCGAATGACAACGGAAACCAGACTGTTTCGATGGTGACTCTCAATGCATCGACAAAGTCGAACAACACCGGCATTGGTATCGGCAGAAAAACCCGAAAAAAATTTTGGGATTGATTTCAAGCGGTGGCAGCATAAGATGTTCTTCTACTTGACGACTTTAAATCTACAGAAGTTCACTAAGAAGATGGTCTTGTTCTACCCGACGAAACTCCAGAAAATGAACGCTTTCTCGTGATTGAGACATGGAAGCATTCTGATTTTCTATGCAAGAATTACATTCTTAGCGGACTGGAGGACGATCTGTATAACGCCTATAGTAATGTGGAGACGTCAAAAGAACTGTTGACTGCACTTGAAAGGAAATATAAAACTGAAGATGTTGGGTTGAAGAAATTTGTTGCCGCAAAATTTTTGGACTACAAAATGGTAGATAGCAAGTTTATTATTACCCAAGTCCAGGAATTGCAAGTGATTAATCATGATCTCCTTGCTGAAGGTAAAAGTCGAATTAATACTGATGTTGAAAGTATTAATTATATTATTTTTACTAACATATTTTTCATTGAAGGTCCTGTCATCAATGAAGCATTCCAAGTTGCAGTGATGATTGAGAAGTTGCCTCCTTTGTGTAAGGACTTCAAAAACTACTTGAAACACAAACGCAAGGAGATGTCGCTTGAAGATCTTATTGCTCGGTTGAGAATAGAAGAGGACAACAAAGCTGCTGAAAAGAAAGGTCGTGGAACTCAACAATAATGGGATCAAACATTGTTGAGAATGCTCCTCAAAATAATAGAAAGAGGAAGAAGACTTTTGGACCGAAAAGCAACCCAAGCAAGAAGCGGTTCAACGGAAATTGCTACAACTGTGGGAAGCTTGACACAAATCTGCAGATTGTCGTGCATTCAAGGAAAGACAAGAAGAAGGGCCAAGCAAACATGGTTAAAAAGCACGAAGATTGATGACTTGTGTGCTATGCTTTCTGATCACGCTCAACTATGTCTTCTATGAAGACTAAACGGGCGTTGCAAATATAAATCTGGG
>ML376571.1:0-16038 GCA_005239525.1 Nicotiana knightiana | reverse complement strand
GGTTCGTGTTCAGTGGAGAGGTCAGCCTGTTGAGGAAGCTACTTGGGAATCCGAGTCCGATATGTGGAGCCGATATCCCCACCTTTTCCCCGATACAGGTACCTTTCTATGTCCGTTCGAGGACGAACGATTTTTTTTAGAGGTGGAGATTGTGATGATCCTAAAGGTCATCCTGTGTAAATTTAGCTAAAATTGTGTTCTGAGACCTCGAAAGCCTCCGTTAATCGCACCTCGATGTGCGTGGCAGCCCGGACGCGTAGCCGGGAAGCCTTTATCTAGAAATGTGTTAAACAGTTGAACTTATGATAATTAATTGAATAAAGTTGACTTTGGTCAACATTTTTGGTAAACGGACCGGACCCATGATTTGACAGTCCCGGAGAGTCTGTAGGAAAAACTGGGTGTATGCCTGGAATCGAATTCCGAGGTCCCAATTCCGAGAAATGAATTTTTAAAGAAAATTGTTTTCTGAAAATAATAAAGACTTTTGAAAATGAACGTTGATGTGAAATCTGTGTTACCGAGCCCGTACTATAGTTTCGGAGCCCGGAACATGTTCAATATGTGTTATGTGAGTTATTTGTAAAATTTGGTAAGAAACGGACTTCGTTTGACGTGTTTCGGATCAAAATTGGAAAATTTGATAGTTTATGAAGTTTGAGGAAATTCTATGGATTTTTGAGTTTAATTCATTGTTTTTGATGTTATTTTAGTGGTTTAATTACTCGAATAAGTTTGTAGGATGACTTTGAAGTCGTGTGTATATTTGGTTTTGAGCCCCAAGGGCTCGGGCGAGTTTCGGGTAGGTGTCGGGGTGCTTAAAGGTTGAAAATCTGGTGTTCAAATGCTGTTTCTGGTGTCTTAGATTTTTACACTATGCGGTCGCATAGGTTGCCCTGCGATTGCGTAGTGTAGTGTGAGGGGGGGGGTCTGTGACTATACGATCGCATAGGCACTTCCGCGATCGCATAGAGTATAGGAGAGCTGGGGGGAGGGCTAGGTATTTTCCTTCTGCGGTCGCACCAAATCCGTCTGCGATCACATAGCCAAGCCCAGGGACCCTATGCGATCGTAACTCCCTTTCCGCGATCGCATAGAGCTAATTCGTCCAGTTATTTAAAAGGCCAAAACAGAATACCATTACGGGATTTTCACATTCTTTCACCATTTTCTTCTTCTCCACTCTTCTTGGGCGATTCTTAGACGACCATTCCACCATAACTTATAGATAAGTGTTCTTAACTCTAATTTCTTCCATTTTCCTTCATCAATCACTAGATTCTAGGTCTAAAAACATGAAATCAAAGGTAGAAATTGAGGGTTTTGGGTAGAGTTAGGGCTTTTGGAGATTTGGGAATTCAACCTCATTTTGGGACCGGATTTCAAAACAAGTTGTATATTCGGGTTCGTGGGGGAATGGGTTATCAGGTTTTGGTCCGGACCTCGAGTTTGGACCAAGCGGACCCGGGGTCAAATTTTGGTATTTTTGGAAGAATTATGGGAAATGTATAATTAGGCTTTGGGACTGAGTTATTGATTAATTATTGATGTTATTAAGTCAATTATGTCTAGATATTATCGTTTCGGAGTCGGATTCAAGAGGAAAGGCCATGATTGATTCTTGACTTGCATTCTTGGAGCCGAGGTAAGTGTTTGGCCTAACCTTAGCTTGAGGGATTAGGTATAGAGTCTTATTTACTATGTGTAATACATGTCCAACGTATATGTGAGGTGACGAGTACCTATATTTTGTGGTCAAGCATGCCCGTGAGTCGAAGTTTGATGAGTTATTTAATGTTCTTCGATATTCTCTATGCTGTGAATTATTGGGAACCTTGGAAGTGGTACCTCTAGGTTATTCATGACGTGGAAAGTTATTGATTATGTGTTCGGTCGAGGATTTTACTGTTGACATTATACTTCTGAGTGAGATTGGTTATAGCTGAGTCTCTTGCCGGGACAATAGAATTTTGTTGATTATTTCTATACATTTGAAATGTCGTATTGCTAAACTTTCATATCAATTGTTGTTTTTATACTCATCATTCACGAGAGAACATTCCGTGCCGNTGTGACTCTATTTCTGGGTTTTGTACTTAAAGGGATTTCTTCGTTATTAGCTATGGTATTTTAGATTTTGTTAATGCTTCCGCACTTTATCTCAATCATCTAGTCAGTGTTTGTTATTTTCACTTGTTAATAAATCAATTCAGTTAACACGTTGGCTTTCCTAGCGGGTGCAACATTAGGCGCCATCACGGCCTGAAGGTGGGATTTCGGGTCGTGACAATGGGTCTGAAAAAGAACGTCGACTTGGAGTGCTTAAAGAAGTCTTATATACAATTTGACTATTTTTATGAGAGATACGGTCATAGCAAGTCCTACCGGCGTGGAATGACCATATTGCCTTCCATCACCCTAAAGGGATGACTTATTCAGGGTTATGAGGCAGGCAGGAAGGAAGCAGGTCATACTGCGGGTCTTAAATATAGGTCATTTTCGGGCAAATTTTCAGGATGACGACATCTCTTACAAGTCTCAAGCTCAGAATATGTGGCACTCAAAGATTATGGTGGAAAAAGACACGAGCCAGACAGGTATCCTGCGGTACATGCACCCTTTTACCCGGCACGGTTAGAGCATAACTTAGTTGGGAAATTTGAGCCAGGAATCGGTCGGGGAAATAGGGTCGTAGACGAAGATGCAGAAACCCAAGTAAATTACAACAAGTTGCGTAAAAGGATTCATGACTCCGAGGCCGAACATCAGGAGATACACGAGACAAATAAGAGACTAATCAGAGAATGGAGGGAAATGGCTATCACCTCCAATGAAAGGGTAGAATATCTGGAACAGGATTTGATGGAGCTAGAAAGAAAGACAAGAAAGAGGGTCGCTGACTGCCAGAATGTTGAAGGAAGAGAGGGAGGACATTTGGCAAGTATATACCTGTTGTTGGGCATGCGCGAACTAGGGGACCTGATTGATGGAGTCAGAAAGATCAAGCTAGGGGAAGGTCCTTCTGGGACCAAATAGATTAGATTTACCTGTCTTTCCTAAATGTAATAAGGCCAAGTGCCAGTAGTGACTTATCTTTCTATTTTAGTGTCGTGTTGGATTCATCTATTTTTATAATAATGAAACAAGGAAATTATTGGCATCTAAATTCTCCAAAATAATTTGTCGCTAGGCCTACCTCGGGCGCAACGAGGCTCCTAAAATAGGACGCGAATTTACATTCTGCAATATGTGTTTAAATACTGCAAGTACTCTTTTAGAACTCTTACTGACTTGGCTACCTTTGATTTTCTTTCTTTCTTTTGATTATTCCCATTCCCAAAAGGTTGGTTCGTGCATACTGGCATCATCGGCTTATCATACTAGATCCAGGGGCCCTCCACCTTCTCCTCCTCCAAGTCAACCAAAAGGCAAAGGGATAGCAAGGATGGATGATTTGAACGACACCAGAAACGATGGCAACACACATGTTGGGAACAGGGAAACTTCCAATGGTCGAGGTACTCAGGCCCCAAATAATGTGGTATCACGACTTGAGCAGAAAATACTAGAACTCCAGGGTGAGCTCGAGCACGTCCGGAGCTTAGAAAATCTATCCCTCACACTCAATATCTCGGATGTCAACCATACAAACACTCAGAACCCCGCACCACCGCAAAACACACCCAACAAACGCCCACAGAATCCTCCTGCACCTCACCATTATACAACCCCACCATAAAATCAAACTATCCCACCACAGTACCAGCAAAACACCTACCCCACTCCACAAAACACCCTGCCAGTCATTCCTGAACCCCAGAATTCCACCAATGATCACCATTATACCCAAACTCCCGGTCACCAAAATAAACCTATATATGTGGAGACCCTACCTCACTCCACTCAACCTATCTCCCATGCACCAGAATCTGCTGAAAAGGACCTGCTCATTAAGAACCTGGCTGAAGAGCTCAAGAGGTAACAAGTCGGGTTCAAGGCGTCGAAGGATGCAAAGGGATAAAAGGTCTGAATTATGAAGACCAGTGCATACAGCCGGATGTAGAACTGTTGGAGGGTTACAAACCTCCCAAGTTCGAGATGTTTGATGGTACAGGTGATCCCAGGGTTCATCTAAGGACCTATTGTGACAAGCTTGTCGGGGTCGGAAAAGATCCGGATGAAGTTTTTTATGAGGAGCCTTACGGGAGATGCTTTGTCCTGGTACATCAGCCAGGATCCTAAGAAATGGTCCAATTGGGTGAGTATGTCGTCTGACTTCATGGAAAGATTCAGGTTTAACACAGAGAATGTGCCGGATGTCTTCTACATTCAGAACATAAAGAAGAAGCCCACTGAGACCTTCCGCGAGTATGCCACTCGTTGGAGGTCAGAAGCAGCCAAAGTCAGGCCAACATTGGACGAAGAACAGATGAACAAGTTCTTCATCAGAGCACATGATCCGCAGTACTATGAAAGATTGATGGTTATTGAAAACAACAAGTTCTCCGATATCATCAAACTCGGAGAAAGGATTGAAGAGGGCATCAAAAGCGGTATCGTGACAAACTTTGAAGCATTACAGGCCACAAACAAAGCATGGCAATCAAGGGGTATATCGAAGAAGAAAGATGCAAGAACAGTAATGATCGCCCAAGGACCCAAAACTCCACTTTTATATCAAACCTCTCCACTTACATACCAAGCACCTCCACCCACATAACAACCATCACCTCCCAGATATTCCCAGCCAGCCACTACTTACCACACATATAATTCCCAACCCCCTCACTTTCAGTCACCTCCAATCCGCCCAAACTACCCAAGACCTCGGCCTAACTTTGACCGCAGACCACCTAGACAATACACTGCCATTGCCGAACCCATTGCTCAGTTGTATGATAGGATGAAGGTTGCTGGTTATGTCACTCTTATCCCTTCTGCGGCCGTAGAGAATCCATCCCAATGGGTCAACCCAAACAAGACTTGTACATACCATTCTGGCATGAAAGGGCACACCATTGACGAGTGTCGAACACTGAAGGATAAGATCCCGACCTTGATTGGTAATAAGGTCATTCAGGCCAAAGAAGCTACACCCAATGTCCGCAACAACCCCCTCCCAGATCATAAGGGTGAAGGTGTCAATGTGATAGAGACCGATGAGGAATGGGATCCCGAGGGATCGATTGGTCTTATTAAAAAGGGTGACAATCCTAAGAAACCCGCAGTCACACTCAATCCTACTATAATACAAATACAACCGCCGGTGGAGGTTGATATAGATGCATCAGTTCCATTTGAAGTTGAGATAGCACCCCCCGCAACTGCGCATGTTCCATTCAAGGTGGAAGTAACCACGCCTTTCACAGTGATAGTGTCAACCACGCCACCTTTCAACACCAAGGCTATACCCTGGGATTATGTGGCTAAAGCTAGGAGAAGAGGAAAGAACAAAATGGAAGAATCCGGCGCTGCACAAGGGATGACCAGAACGGGAAGAGTCTATACACCAGAGCATTTGGGAGAATCCAGCAAACAGGCTTCTAACAAACCATATGTTATTCAAACAGGACCGGAAGACCTTTGGAGGAAAGTGCAAGCAAAAGAGTATTTAGTCACAGATCATTTGAGCAAGACTCCTCCTCAGATATCTATCATGTCACTGCTACAGAATTCAGAAGTGCACATGAATGCTCTCTTAAAGATGTTAAGCGAGTCATATGTACCTAACAACATCACTGGCGGAGAGATGGCCAATATGGTGGGACAAGTGTTGGAAAGTCACAAAATCATCTTCCACGAGGACGAGCTGCCACCCGAGGGTTTGAATCATAACAGGGCACTACATATTACCATGCAATGTTAGGACAATTTCATTGCTAGAGTTCTGATAGATGGGGGATCCAGTCTCAATATTTTCCCACTGACAACACTGAAGAGGTTGGGCAAAGGCCTGTATGAAATACGAGAAGGGACCATGAACGAGGCATTTGACGGGTCTCAGAGGGCTACCATTGGGGAAATCAATCTCTGTATGCAGATGGGGACTACATGGTTTGATATCGAGTTTCATGTGCTGGACATATCCGCATCCTATAATCTATTATTGGGAAGACCATGGATACACGCCGCTGTGGCAGTGGCATCAAATTTGCACCAGACCATGAAGTTCGAATGGAACCATCAAGAGGTGATTATCCATGGAGATGAGAGCAACCCTATTTACAACCGTCAGACTATCCCGGTGGTTGAGAATAGAAGAAGGCTCGGGGGATAACCTTATCATCACATCGAGCGGGTCAATGCAATTGAGAAAGATAAGTGGTGGAGCACCAAGATAGAAAGTATACTAGCGTGGAGAGGATATGAACCCGGCAAGGGTCTTGGAAAAAACCTTCAGGGTATCTCCAAGCCAATACAGTTGAAATGTCATGGTACAACATTTGGGATAGGGTATCAGTACACCTGGTAAGAGTACAATGACTGGTCACCACCGTGGCGTGGTCTGTACTATCCACTTGAGCAGCCTGTACCACACCTGAGTTAGACTTTCCGGCAGACTGACGTCATATGGGGATCAGAGGAGGAAGAAACATTGGCCGCCTTGAGGAACTTGTTCCTAAAGGATGATGATATGAACTGTTGTGTAATTGTCGAGGAGGAGGAGGAAGAAGGCCCTACCATCCGAGCTGTGGAGAAATGATCATTCCTCAAGAATTTAAACTGTCAGACCATCCAGGGCCCGATGAGTCCCAGGGTAGCTAGGCTGAACATTAGTGTTTATTTTGTTGTTTTCTAAGAAAATGATTTCCCTTTTTGCATTTTGTTTTAAATAAAACTTCCAGCGTTCCAAAAACATTGAATAATTGCTTTTATGTTTCATTGGATTGATATTTATTATTACCATTTTATCTCATATCTTTATCTATACAACATTAGTATTTCCTGTCTTGATGAACCAACAACTGTGACATGTAATGAGGCAATGTAACAAAAGGATAGTGATTCAGAAAAAGGAGGATGTCATACCCGAGGAAATCGTCAGGGAAGTAGAGGATTTTGAGAACAAGCCCAAGTCCAACCTGGACGAAACTGAGATAATCAACTTAGGAGATTCCGAAACTATCAAGGAGACCCGCATCAGCATTCACTTATCACCATCAGAAAAAGAAGAGTATACACAGTTCCTGAAAGAGTATGAGGACATCTTTGCCTGGTCATACGATGATATGACCGGGTTAAGTACATCTATTGTGGCTCACAAGTTGCCCACAAACCCAATGTGTCCACCAGTAAAGCAGAAACTCAGGAAATTCAAGCCGGATATGAGTATGAAAATCAAAGAGGAGGTCACCAAGCAAATCAAGGCCAAGGTCTTCAGGGTGGTTGAATACCCAACTTGGTTAGCCAACATCGTGCCAGTTCCAAAGAAAGATAGGAAAGTAAGAGTCTGTGTTGATTATCAAGATATATACAGAGCAAGTCCCAAGGATGATTTCCCGCTACCAAACATACACATTCTGATTGAAAATTGCGCCAAGCATGAACTCCAGTCCTTTGTGAATTGCTTCGCTGATTATCATCAGATTTTGGTGGACGAAGAAGACGCAGAGAAAAAAACCTTCATTACACCATGGGGGTGTACTGTTACGAGATGATTCCATTCAGTCTAAAGAATGCTGGGGCCACCTACATGAGGGCTATGACTACCATTTTTCATGACATGATACATAAGGAGATCGAGGTGTATGTAGACGACGGCATCAACAAATCCAAGAAGGCCACAGATCATATAGCAGATTTAAGGAAGTTCTTCGATAGACACCGGAGGTACAACCTGAAATTAAACCCTGCAAAATGTGCATTCGGGGTCCCTGCCAGAAAGTTACTTGGATCATTGTCAGCCGCCGAGGGATAGAATTGGATCTATCGAAAGTCAAGGCCATCCAGGAAACCACCGAAGAGTAAGAAAGATGTAATGAGTTTTCTAGGACAGCTAAACTACATCAACCGGTTCATAGCCCATTCCACGATCATATGTGAGCCAATTTTCAAGATGTTGAAGAAAGATGCTGCAACTAGTTAGACCGAGGATTGTCAAAGGGCTTTTGACAAGATCAAGGAGTACCTATCAACACTACCAGTTTTGATCCCGCCAGAGCCAGGAAGACCTTTGCTACTCTACCTCGCAGTGTTAGATGGAGCCTTCGGCTGCATTCTGGGACAACACGACGAGACAGGGAGAAAGAAACAAGCTATCTATTACCTGAGTAAGAAATTCACTCCATATGAAGCGCGGTACTCTCTGTTGGAACGTACCTGTTGCGCCTTGACCTGGATAGCTCAAAAGTTGAGGCATTACTTAGGTGCTTAAACAACGTACCTCATATCAAGAATGGATCCCCTGAAATATATCTTTCAAAAATCTATGCCCACTGGCAAGCTGGCTAAGTGGAAAATCCTGTTGAGTGAGTTCGACATTGTTTATGTAACTCGTAAAGCAGTCAAAGGATAGTCACTGGCAGATCATCTTGCTGAAAACCCCGTGGAAGGAGAATATGAATCCTTGAGAACGTATTTTCCCGATGAAGAAGTGTTGTTCATAGGGGAGGATATTGTTGAATCATACGACGGTTGGAGGATGTTATTTGACGGAGCGGAAAATTTCAAGGGAGTCGATATTGGAGTTGTCTTGGTATCGGAAACTGGCCAACATTACCCGGTATCTGCTAAACTCAAGTTTTCTCTGCACCAACAACATGGCAGAGTATGAAGCTTGCATCCTAGGACTCAACATGGCCATCGACATGAATATTCAGGAGCTGTTAGTAATCGACGATTTAGATTTTCTTGTGCACCAGGTACAAGGAGAATGTGCCACCAAGAATTACAAGATATTACCACATCTGCACCATGTGCAGGAATTGAGGAAAAAGTTCACAAAGATAGAGTTTCAACATGTTCCCAGAATTCAGAATGAGTTTGCCGATGCATTGGCTACTTTGTCATCAATGATACAACATCCAAACAAGAACTTCATTGATCCTATCCCAGTAAGGATCCATTGTCAGCCGGCATATTGTGCTCATGTTGAAGAGGAAACAGATGGGAAGCCCTGGTTCCATGACATCAAAAGGTATCTGACAAAAGGAGAATAGCCGGAGCATGCAAACCATACTCAGAAACGTCCACTTCGAAGGTTGTCCAATAATTTCTTCCACAGCGGAGGAACCCTATATATAAGAACTCCTGATTTGGGATTTTTAAGGTGAGTCGACGTGAGAGAAGCTTCTAAGTTTCTAGAAGAGATACATGCCGGAAGCTGTGGCCCGCATATGAATGGTTTTGTCTTGGCCAAGAAGATACTCAGGGCCGGTTATTTCTGAATGACCATGGAAACAAATTGCATCTGGTATGTCCAAAAATTCTACCAATGTCAAGTACATGCAGATATGATAAGAGTGCCGCCAAATGAGCTCAATGCAACAAGCTCACCTTGGCCATTCGCCGCATGGCGGATGGATGTCATCGGTCCAATCGAGCCCACCGACTCAAATGGGCATCAGTTTGTCTTAGTAGCTATTGATTAATTCACCAAATAGGTCGAAGCAACATCTTACAAGGTAGTGACTAAGAAAGTCGTGGAAGATTTTGTCCGCAACCTGATTGTTTGCCGATTCGGAGTTCCAGAGTCCATTATCACTAACAATGCCGCCAATCTCAATAGTGATCTGATGAAAGCCATGTGTGAGACCTTCAAAATCAAGCACAAGAATTCCACAGCCTATAGTCCTCAGATGAATGGAGTTGTAGAAGCCGCCAACAAAAATATCAAGAAGATACTGAGAAAGGTGGTAGAATATCACAAACAATAGCACGAGAAGCTACCATTTGCTTTACTGGGATAACGTACCACAGTCCGCATATCAACCGGGGCAACTCCCTACTTACTGGTTTAAGGTACTGAAGCTGTTATCCCTGCCGAAGTGGAGATTCCTTCTTTGAGGATCATACAGGAAGCTGAGCTCAGCGATGCAGAATGGATAAGGAACCGTTATGAGCAGCTAGCCCTCATAGACAAAAAGAGCTTTCAACAAAAAGAGTCAAGCCAAGACAGTTCACGCCAGGGCAGCTGGTTTTGAAGAAGATCTTTCCGCATCAGGATGAAGCCAAAGGGAAATTCTCTCCCAACTAGCAAGGTCCTTACATGGTTCATAGAGTATTTACGAGAGGATCCCTCATACTCGCAGAAATGGACGGAGAAGTCTGGCCAAAACCAATCAATTCAGATGCAGTCAAACGATACTATGTGTAATTGTTTATGTTTCCGCAAATGATGTAAATTGAACTACGCTCTACCTGATTCCCGTTTAAGAGGGTATACGTAGGCAGCCCTGTGGGTTCGGTCACAATTCAATAAAAATCTTTATTTCCCCAACAATAAGAAACTGGGGCAGAATTTTGAGGAGGACCCTCAAAATTCCGAAGCAAGTTCAGCCGATCGCAACATATACAGCAGTCAGAACTGTTTGTCTGTCTAACTGGGGCAGAATTTTGAGGAAGACCCTCAAAATTCTACAGCAAGAGAAGTCACAATGTATCAGATCGTGTCACAGTCATTGGTTCATCTAAATAACTTCTCAAAATATATTTTTTACTGTGACTTTGAAAACTACGCATGCTTTCTTTTTGAAATAATTTTGTTTAGAAAATGCTACCCTCAATGATTTGAACAGGAACTTCAGACCAAGCAAGCGAGCCAACGGAGGCATGAACCGACCTCCCCTTTTACAGAACTCACAATTTTTCTTTGGTTACACGAACAAGGACTATACACGCCCCAAAGTCACAATCTTCATAACAACCGTGATACTAAAATATACTACCAGCTAAGAAAACTCTGCTATTATCTGCTATTTATTATATTCTTGCATGAGACTAAGCTCTGTCTCCATCTGCATGAGGCTAAGCCCTGCCTCCATATTTGCATAAGGCTAAGCTCTGCCTTCATTTGCATGAGACTAAGCTCTGTCTCCATCTGCATGAGGCTAAGACCTGCCTCCATATCTACATAAGGCTATGCTCTACCTTCATTTGCATGGGAATAAGCCCTGTCTTGAATCTTGCATGAGACTAAGATCTGTCTCCATTTGCATGAGGCTAATCCCTGCCTCCATATTTGCATAAGGCTAAGATCTGCTTTCATTTGCATGGGATTAAGCCCTGTCCCGAATCTTGCATGAGACTAAGCTCTATCTCCATCTGCATGAGGCTAAACCCTGCCTCCATATTTGCATAAGGCTAAGCTCTGCCTTCATTTGCATAGGACTAAGCCCTGTCCCAAATCTTGCATGAGACTAAGCTTTGTCTCCATCTGCACGAGGCTAAGCCCTACCTCCATATCTGCATAAGCCTAAGCTCTGTCTTCATTTTCATGGGACTAAGCCCTGTCCCGAATCTTGCATGAGACTAAGCTCTGTCTCCATCTAAATGGCGCTAAGGCCTGCCTCCATATTTGCATAAGGCTAAGATCTGCCTTCATTTGCATGGGACTAAGCCATGTCCCGAATCTTGCATGAGACTAAGCTCTATCTCCATCTGCATGAGGCTAAGCCCTCCCTCCTTATTTTCATAAGGCTAAACTCTGCCTTCATTTGCATGGGACTAAGCCCTGTCCCGAATCGTGCATGAGACTAAGCCCTGTCTCCATCTGCATGAGGCTAAGCCCTGCCTCCATATTTGCATTTTTGCCGAGACTAAGCACTGTCTCCCCAGCACTATCTATTTTGCTCTTCTTTCGGGCTAAGCTCTGCCCTTAACCTCACAAGACTAAGCCTTGTCTTGTTGCCCTTAACATCATGATATCGCATCTTATGGGCTAAAATATCTCCAACTTGTCCAAAGGCGTCATAGTCTAAAGGCATCATCCTCATAGCCGGAAGACACCATGCCATGGCCTGAGGATCTCTCAAAGTTGCATATCATTATTCAAAGGCGTCATGGTTCGGAGGCACCATTTTCATGGCCCGAGAACATCATTTCATGGCCTGCGAATCCCTCATTGAACAATTCATGGCCCAGGACGTCATGGTCTAAGGACGTCATCCTCAACCGTCCAAAGACAATTCTCATGGTCCGAAGGGAATCTGCATCATGTTTCAATTTCCGCACAAATATACGCTTGTAGCATCTTTCCCGTGCAGGTGACCCGATGAGAAACCATTAGCCCAACGGGAGAAATCCCGCTCCATTTCCTTCATACTATCTCAAACCTGACCAATCACCATAACCATCCTTCACCTATCCCGAAATTTCGTGACTATCATTGTGGTAACTTCGTCGGTATACTCCGCCGATGAGAGCTACACACGGCCTGATTCCTATAAGATCAGGGATATGTAGGCAGCTCGGAAACCAGAGTGCGGCCTATGTATCTCAAAACACCTTACTCGGTCAAAATTGGCCATCATATCTTTACCCGACAACTCTTTCATCCTTCCCGGGTAAAGAGGGGCAGCTGTTGATACCCAATTTTTCCTATAATATTTTTTAAATGCATATATATACCTTCAAAACTATGCATTGGCATCAATCGATATTTTCCCATAATTTCTACATTCTTAGGGACTTTTAATTAATTTATCCCAGTATTTTATTTACATAAATAATTACAAATTGCATCACAAATGACTTTATAACATTTCGTCGTTTAATTTTGTTGTCTATATTCATATTAAGCTTAAATTATTTCACAAATAGCCACATTTACATTTTTTTGGTTATGATTGCAATAACTTTGCAGTAATAGCCCACAGGTGCATAATTACCTTATTTCATAAGAAAATGACCTTTTATATTTTTATAATATTAGATAATTATTTTAAATCAATTTTATGCATAAAAATTATTTTTTTATTATTTATTAACTATTTTTACAAATTATTTTATCAATTAAGTGGGTATTTAACAAGTAACCTCTTTTAATTTGGTTTGATTTCGGACCTTAACCCATATTATTACCCCCAACCCAATTTAAGTCATAGCCCAAACCCAACTCTTAAACCCGCCCAAACCCCAAATGGAATCCTGGCCGTTGATCTCAGAAGATCAGCGGTCCAGGATCCATTTCCTTTTTTAATTAACCTAACCCCTAACCATTCTCATTCATTCACTCAACCCAGCCGCCTTTGAATCCCTCCTCCTCCATTCTCTCTCAACTCACCCCTAACCCTAATCACCGCCATCGGCGAGAACCCCCTTCTATGGTGTTTCCGTGCCTCCTCCGACCACCACTGGTCCCCTATACCCCATGGCTCTTTGATTTCATGAATCCTTGAGGAGATCTCAAGGAAATCCAACCAGATTCTACCTGAAACTTGTTCACTGGCCGGTCTCAGGCTCTTTTCGTTTGTGAGTATGGGTTTCCTCTTGTTTTTGGTATGAATCCATGGGTTTTTGACCGATTATCTTCATCTCTACTATTTTCTCAAAACCCTAGTTCGCTATTGTTTGATTCTTCTCATATCTTTATAGATCTGAGGTTATTCAAGTATTATTAAGTATTTTCCTTTAAAAAATCCCTTGTTTCAATTAACTATTTCGATTTTAGCCTATTTTTAAAACTAGGGTTTCTTCCGAGACTTTCTTCAAAGATTTTTTACTTTCAAACGCTTAATTTTTTCATCTCTTTACGTGTTTGGTTAATATTCGCATGCATGCTCGAACCCTAAATGTTTCTGTGAGTTATATTGATCTCTTCAATTCTGTTTCGATATTGTGGTTATCTCTGTGAACCAGTCCTATTAATTTATTTCTATGATTTGCCCTGTTAAAATCAGTATTTTGTGAAATTTCTGCTTGATTGACTTTTGTTAAGGATTTGATCGATTTCTTTCTTGTTAAAATCAAAACTCTTTGGGATTCTTACTTGGTTGATTTCTATCTAAGGATTCAAATGCTTCTTTCCTGTAAAATTAGTACTCTTTGAATATTTTACTGGTTGTTCCCTGTTAATTGCTCTGATTAAAATCCATGTGCATAGATTTTATTGGTTTCCTCATTTATGACTTTAATTGGTCACACTTGCCTTAATTACTCGTCCGCGTGATTTTGTGATTCGTACTAATCCTTTATTTGGACTGATTTGATTTCTTCCCTTAATAAAACTTCCTTGTTGTTACCGTTGATCAATTATACCTAATTAAGGGGTCTATCCCGGATTCCCTTATGGTTAATTAATTTTGTGACCCTGTGATTGCCCTTAGTTGAATTATTGTTGATTCTTTTACCTTATTTATCATACTCTTAAATAGCTATATATACTCTCTTATTTTGCCTCTCAAAGACACGAACAATAGTTCAGAATACCACACACTCTCAAATTCTCTCTTCTTTCTCTGCTACCTGTGCTAACTGTTGGTCTAGCCGGCTGAAAGCCAAGGCTATACAGTGGAACTCTACTTGTTTCACATTCTACACTTTGTTTCCTTAACTAGTATGTTTCTAGTTCAATTCTGAAACTCAACTTTATGTGTTCCTTTGTGTAAACCCATGCCTACTCCTGCACTAGTTAATTGGCTATGTATTTAATTGTCTTCCTGTTTATTGCTTTACCCAGTATGTTTAAGTTTTGCCCTCTCCAGTTCAAATGTTTAATCGAGCATGCCAAGATCTCATTTGTCTTGTTTGCATGTTTGTTCAGTTCATGTTTACTCCCCTCAACTAGTATTCTCATGTTAATGTCTTAGACTCCTAATATATTTGATTGATCCTAATTGGTATGACTAATGCACCCCTGTCTTCAACATGACTATTCCCACGCTCTGTCTCTATGTTTTAATTGCCATTTACCATGACTAACTTGTCAAGTCCCTGAGTCAGTAGACTCCTAGTTGTTCTGTACAGTTGTTGTTCCATATGCTCCCCTTAGACCCTGTTCACGTGTTTCTGATATGAAGCTCTCTATGTTCCCAACCCTTTGACCCCCTGTTTGTAAAACTGATTGCGGAATGGTTGTGAGTCTGAGCACTCTGAGTTTGTGTGGTTATATGTTGAATTTTTGTTCTTTTAGAATTGATTTCAAAACTATTTTACACTCTTGGCTTTTTCCTGAAATTGTTTATATTCCTTAAAACCTTTTCACTCCTAAAAGTGTTATCTCTACACTGTCTTTAACAAGTTCTTTCAAAACTATGTCCAGCACTCTCACTTCTACTCTTAGATTCTTATGTTCTGCACCTCTCCAGTGTGTGTACTTCCTATGAATCCCTGAGATTCCTCCGAACTCTGGCACAATGGGGCTGGCCTTCTCCACACTGCACATAATCACTTCCCTATCCCAAGGATCTTGGTGTGAGCATTGTCCGGGATCCCTGAGGTCCTTAGGGAACTTTGACACACCAGGACACCCTATTTGGCTATGAAATTCTTGGTATCTGAGATTGCTTTGAAGAACTGGTGTCTCCAGGTTTACTTTGGGCCTATCTGCAGGCTCCCTATAGTATAGCTTATATTTATTTATGTAACTCATTCAATTCTGGTTTGTAATAATTATTTTTGTAAACAGATATTGGGGAAATTAGTAAAAGGGGAGGGATTTTTATATGACTTTTGTGGGGAAATTGGGTAGAAATCATGCTTTAGGTTCATACTATGCTTATTTGCAGTAGAAATCATGCCTTTAGACCTATGTTATGTTACTTACATTAGAGATCATGTTCTAGGACTGTTGTGTTATTTGCATTAGAAACCCTGCCTTAGGATAATTACATTTTACTAGTTTTGCGTATTAGAAAACATGTTGTAGCTCAGTACTTTATTATCACGAAATTCTGTTTCTGCATAATCATGATCACCTAGAAATCATGTTATTAAATTACTGCTGTATTTCTGCCTAATAAATGTTCATTCTTTACGTGCATTAGAAATCATGCTTTAGGACTGTGTTTACATTTGCTTTAAACCATGTCTACATCACCTAAATCAGTAATCGTCCTGTCTATAAGGATGTTTAAAAGCAATTTCAGCACCTAGACAAGC
>ML376564.1:0-41366 GCA_005239525.1 Nicotiana knightiana | reverse complement strand
CGGCTGGATCTGCTGGTGGTACCTCGGCGGCAGCTCGCGCAAGTTCTTTCGCTGCACCATGTGCGCGTCCTTGGCCTCTACCTCGGCCCCGTCCTCTGACGGTTGCAGTAGGGGGCACGGGTGCCTGATCGTCCTGAGTAGCACATGTCCTCACCATCTGTGAGAGAATAGAAGACAGAGATTTAGAATTGATGTAAAAAATATTGTAGGACAAGGAAATCAAATGAAGTGAATATTTTTCCTAAGCAGTTATATAGCCTCTCGTAGATAAGTACAGACGTCTCCATACCGATGAGCGAGACTCTTATAAACCGACCTGTGTCCTGTGACTTCTATGAAACTAGAGCTCTGATACCAACTTGTCACGACCCCAGTTCGCCCTCCGTGAACATGTCGTGATGGAACCTAGTCCCTATAACTAGGTAAGCCTAATAATGCAAAAAACAACATAACTTGCGGAATAATTAAGTAAAAACTGAAAAATCTAAAAGAAAGATTGTATATAAATGCCGCTCGGCACATACCACTCAAAAAATATTGCGGAAGTCTACAATGTCACCCCAAAACCCGGAAACTCACGGGAAACACAGGCTAACAGAAATGTAATACACGACTCTAACTCCAGAATGTCTAAACATCTGTAAGGAAGGAAAATATTTCAAGTAAAGTTGGAATAAGATTGACACTCCTGGTCTGCGGACACGGCAGATGTACCTCGAAGTCTCTGCTAGATCTCTCAACCTTGGGGATAGTGCGCCTGGGTGGAGGTACCTGGACCTGCACATGAAAAACATGTGCAGAAGGGGCATGATTACACCACAGCGGTACTCAGTAAGTGTCAAGCCTAACCTCGGTCGGGTAGTGACGAGGAAGGTCAGGGCCCGACTGAGGTTAAACAATATAATAGAAATTTACAGTATGAAAACATGCAGTAATAATGAGTACAGTAGTGAAACAAGAAAGGTCAAAAAGGGCAAAAACAAAAAAAAACACAAGAACAGAGTAAACACGGAATATGTACAACACAATAACAGTGGTAACAATGAGGATCTCCCAGGATACCGTCCTGTAGTCCTCTTCTCCACTGTCCAATGGATCTCCCGGGCTCCCGTCCCGTAGTCCATCATATGTATATCCAATGGATCTCCCAGGATACCGTCCCGTAGTCCATTATGTGAAGGGTATCTATCAGGAATCGAACCCGCACTCCCAAATTAAATATGCAGGAGGATCTATCGGGAATCAAACCCGCAGTCCCAAAGTAAATGTGCAGGGGGATCTAAGTACACGCTCGTCACCTCACGTACAAGGCATTAAATTACCAAATATCACATCTAAGGGGAAAGGTCCCCCACAGAAGGTTAGACAAGCCAGTTACCTCGAACTGGCTCAAATCACCTCGAAACCACACGTTTGCCACGAGTATCCGACTCCAAATGGCCCAAATCTATACAATTCAATTACATATCGTAAATAACATCTCAAGGAACTGATTCTACTATTTAAATGACAAAAATGCCCCTCGGGCCCACATCTCAGAATCGGGTAAAATCTATATTTTTTGGACACCCATTCACTCACGAGCTCACTCGACCAGAAACAATCTAAATCCGATGCCAAAAATCCCTTAAATTCTCATAATTCCGGTTTTGGGAAGTTTCATCAATTTCCCATGGTTTTTACCCCATTTTTTGATAATTAAACTAAAGAAAACAACGGGGATTAATGGTCTAACAATGAATTAGGATTATAAAATGTTACCTATGATCCTTCTCTTCAAAACCCACTGAAAATCACCAATTCCCGAGCTCTTAAACGATTTATAGACTTATGAAACAAACCCTCGGATTTTTGGAATGAACACACAGGGATCTCGCACCTGCGGTCCCGATCACCGCACCTGCGGTCCCGATCACCGCACCTGCGGTCCCGATCACCGCACCTGCGGTCTCGATCACCGCACTTGTGGAAAAAGCATCGCAGGTGCGGAATTCACATAAGTCCACTAGGGCCGCACCTGCGGTCGTTTGGTCACGCATGCGGTTCCGCACCTGTAGAACTTAGGTCGCACCTGCGACCCCTGGACAAATTCCTCGCCATCGTACCTGCGATCAACCCTATCGTACCTGTGTGTCCGCACCTGCGGGAAAATCTTCGCAGGTGCGAAAACACCAGAAGAGGTCTGGTTCAGCCATTTGATAAGTCCCAATTTCTCCTGTTAAGCATCTAAAACAACCCCGAGGCCCCCGGACATCAACCAAAACCACCAACCGACCCTGATACCTTATTCGAACTAGGTCGAGCCTTAAAAAAACACGTCTCATAACATCAAAATCATCGATTATGCATACATTCAAGCCTAGAAACATAGGAAAAATTCTAGAATTCACATCCGACGGCGAAACACGTCTAACCTCATCCGAATGACCTCAAATTTGGCACACACATCCCAAATGATATGATAGAACTACTGCGACTTCCAGAATTCCATTCCAACCCTCGGATCAAAGACTCACTATCGGACTGCAAACTTCAAAAATTAAAACTTCGGCATTTTAAGCCTAAATGAGCTACGGACTTCCAAAATGCATTCCGAACATGCTCCCAACCCCGAAATCACCTAACCGATCTTACAGAATCACAAGATTTACATTTTGAAGCCGTCTTCACATTGTTCTGAGTACAGGAAACTTTCCAACACTTGAGCTCTCATTGAGGGACTAAGTGTCCCAAAACTCTCCATAACTCAAAACCGAACGTCCTGGCAATTCAATTTAGCAGAAATACACTTGGGGAAAATAGTTAATAGGGGATCGGGGCGTTAATTCTTAAGAGGACCGACCTTGTCGTCACATCAACGATGGAAATAGGTAAGAGTGTTGCAGATAGCTTCTTCGAGGAAATAAAAGCTTGCGTTCATTGTTCCTGAGATTCGATCAACGTGATCATGAAATTCCTTGAAAGCTTTCACTGCCTTTTTCTGGTTTTGATAATCATGACTCTTAGCTTGGTGTGATGTCCCAAAAGGTCATCCCGTATATTTCTAGCTAATTCTGTGTTCTGAGGTCGTGAAAAACTCCTTCTATCTCACCTAGATCCGTTTCCGCAGACCGGGCGTGTTACCGGGAAGCCTTTATGTCAAAACTGATAAAAATGATCATTTTTTATTAGAAATTTGAATAAAGTTGACTTCGGTCAACATTATTGGTAAACAGACCCGGACCCGTGATTTAATAGTCAAGGAGGGTCAGTATGAAAATATGGGACTTGGGCGTATGCCCGGAATCGAATTCTGAGGTCCCATGTCCGAGAAATGAATTTTTAAAAGAAATTGTTTTATGAAAATAAAAGAGGTTTTTGAAAAAGAACTTATATGTGAAACCTGTGGTATCAGGCCCGTATTATGGTTTCAGAGCCCGGTACAAGTTTGACATAATATTTTTGCCATATCTGTGATGTTTGGTAAGAAACAGACTTCATTAGATGTGTTTCAGACCGTAAATGCAAAATTTAATGTTTACAGAAGTTTTGAGGAATTTCATTGATTTTTGTTTTAATTCCACGTTTTAGTGTTGTTTCATGTGGTTTGAAACCTCGAGCGAGTCCGTGTTAGGTTATAAGACTTGTTCATGCATTTAGATGGGGTCGCGGGGGCCTCGAGTGAGAGTTGAATGGGTTCGAGTCAATTTTCCCTATTTTTTGAGCTACTGATTATTGTCTTCTGTTTTCCTTTTATGCGATCGCATAGAGGTAATAACGATCGGATAGCATCGTTTGGACCCGCCCATTTTTCCTTCATTTCGATCGCACAGGTATGCTCGCAATCGCGGAAGTCAATTTTTCCCTTCTCCGCGTTCGCAATCACACTGCCGTGAACGCATATTGCAAGTGGGACCAGCAGCAAATTTCCTTTTTTGCGATTGCAGTGTTCTCCTTGCGATCACATAGATCGATTCTTTGGCCACTGATATTGTTTCTCTATGTGATCGCATCTCGTTTTCCGCGATCACGCTGAACAAAATACCTGGGCAGAATATAAGTTTTCCAAAATCGGGGTTTCACCATTTTTGACATATTTTTACTTCTAGAGCTCGGGTTTTGCCAATTTTTTGAGTGTTTTTCACACAAATCTAATGGGTAAGTGTTCTTCTACTATAATTTATTATATTTCATAAATTAGTTCTTGTTTTTATCATTTAATTTGTGTTTTGGGTTGAGGGAATTGTGGGTTTTGAAAGAAAACTTCTAAAATGTAAAATCATGATTTGAAGACCAAATGTTATCGGAATTGGATAAATTTAGTATGGGTGAACTCGTATCGGAATGGATACTCAGAATTTGTAAAATTTGTTGGGTTCCGAGGTGCGGGCCCGGGGTCGACTTTTGGGTTGATTTTTAGAATTTTTGTAAAAGATTGAAACTTTATTAATTAGAATAGTTCCTTATACGTTTTATGTGTATTTTGAAGTTGTTTTAGTTGATTGTTAGCCGTCTGGAGGTCCTTCCACCCGAGAAGTCTATTTTTGAGTACCGGGTTGTCGTCTTTGAGGTAAGTATCTTGCCTAACCTTGTGTGGGGGAACTACCCCTTAGGATTGAGTCAACCATGTTGATTGTAGTATGCGAGGTGACGAGTGTGTACTCGAACTTATTTGCAATTAGATTGGCCTTTTAAGATTCGTAGATTCTTATATTACCTGTGTATGAGTTGTAATTGTTACATTTGAATCCTTGGTTGTTAATTTCATCGCTTCATGTTTAAACTAGAATTATTTGTTTTTGGATTCCTTTGTTGTCTATTTGACCTTACTTGACGTAACTAAATATTCTACTTCTCTCATAATCATGCTATATTTTCTCCCTAACTCGCCTAATTGACTATAATTAGTGTCATCTAGCCTTATAGTTGACAAGTCGTAGTTGGAACATCTATTCGTTGGAGTCAAGCATGCCCATGAGATTTACATTGTGATTTATATGACTATTCCCTTAAGTTCTACTTAGGTTTAATTGTTAGACATTTATGTCACTGGTGTTTCCTTGATGTTGCCTATTACTGGGCCTCTGTCAAAGTTGAGTTTATTCTGTGAAGTTAACTGTTTAGGTGAGATTGGTTATAGTTGTTTCCCTTGCCGGGATTGTGTGGTTTCTCTTATTATTCCATTGTTGATGATGTTGTTTGCCTTGTTGACTCCGTTGACGGGATGTTATGGTTTCTATTACTGTTTATGCCGTTAATGATATTGTTTATATTGTTGACTCCCTTGCCGGGATATTGTTATTTATGGTTCATATTGTTGATGTTCCTTGCAAAATTGTTCTTCTTGATATTGTTTGTGTGAGGAAGAGTGTAAAGCACGAAGGGTGATGCCGTGTATTTATTTATTTCATTGTGAGGAAGAGTGTACATGAAAGGTGATGCCGTGTATTTATTTATTGCATTGTGAGGATGAGAGTGTAAAAGCACAAAGGGTGATGCCTTGCTGTGATATGACATTTAAAAGCACGAAAGATAATGTCGTGCCGTTTTATTTATTTATTGCATTGTGAGGATGAGAGTAAAATCACGAAGGGTGATGCCGTGCACTTGTTTTGGTGAGGATGAGAGTAAAGCACGAAGGGTGATGTCATTCACTTGTTTTGATGAGGATGAGAGTAAGACATCTTTGGGAAGTTTCGTATTTTGAAAGAAACTATGTTTTACGTAATTCTCTCTATTAAATATACTTATATCTACTCTTGGAGAAAGTATGTTTTCAAAAGAAACTCTTCCATTCTAAAATGATTTTATTTGCAAAAGTTTTTCATATGAACTGTTGTTTAATGATTTCCACCAGTTTATGGATTTTAATGGCTAAGGCCCGATGTGAACAAACCGACGTAGAGTTGAGTTATTGGTGTTCTCTATTGTATTTTGTTTCCTTTCGGTTTGGCTTGTTTTGTTGTCCATCTTTCTGTGTATTTTTCTGTTGTTTCGTGATTGATTTCTGTAATTTCATTCCTCTTTATATTGTCATTGTTGTAAATTATTCCGTGAAGTCTTAGATAGATGTAACATTCGGTCATTTCTACATTCATGTTATTTATCTTGTAGACCAGTGGTGTCTTGACTAGTCCTCGTCGCTACTCCACCGAGATTAGTCTTTATACTTACTGGGCACCATTGTGGTGTGTTCATACTACACTTCTGTGCATTTTTGTTTGCACAGATCCAGGTTTTGGTTGTTAGTAGCTGCACGGATGATTGCTGAGGAGACTCAAGGCAACCTGTTGCTGCCTTTGCAGACTTCGGAGTCACCTTCCTATTTATTTAAACTGTACTTAATTATTCCTAGACAATTGTATTTAGATTTGGTAGAAAGATTTCGTAGAGCTTATGACTTGTATTTACCGGGTTTTTGGAAAAATGTAGACTCAGTCAAGATTTCTATAATAGAGATTGTTAAAGTTCTTTTATTATTGATATTGTGGTTAAATGTTAGGCTTACCCAGTCCCTAAGACTATGTGCCATCACGGTACCCAACGGAGGGAAATTTGGGTCGTGACACTTGGACACGTCAAATCCTATATCCTTTGTAACTGCGTCGATATCTCCAACTGGGGTCTCGGTGTCCAGGAGTAGCTCTTTGATGGTAGTCACATTGTCATCAAGTGCATCTATCTTTTCAAGAAACTCCGGATTATTTACAGCAGCCTGAGAAGTATCAACCTTTACCTTGGAACTGGAGGGAGTTACTTTGGATTCAATTTCGTGTTTCTTTATCAATGTACCATCCACAACAACATATCACATGGTAACAAACGCCCTATTGTCATAACACCTGGAAAGAGATAGATAGGGATAGTTTGAGAGGGGGATATTGAAGGCCTCAAGGAGGTGAGTGATTACCATCCCGTAGGGTAGACTCGGAGGATCTTCAACATATTCAATCATGAAATTTATTACGTAGGATGATAGTTTCACCATGTGCTTGGTGAGGAGACAATAGACCAAAAGGGTGTCCCTTTGAGATAGTGACATGTAGGAACCTGTTCTAGGAAGAATGGTAGTGGCAACAATGTGGGCAAGAATAGGGGTTTCAAAATTGATGTCATTGGGTCCTAATTGATTTGGTAGAGGATTTGACATGGAATCAACAAGACATTGTTTGGCTTGTTCAAACGATACTTCAAAAGCATCAGGCTAGGAAATTTTAAACAGAGCAGAGTAGCCAGAACTTTTACACTTAAACAAAGAATCAAAAGTAGACCAGTCTAGAATGATGTGCTGACCTAGCCGAGTGATTCAATTTTATCATATTTCCGGAAATGAAGATTTGCATAGAACATACGACAAGATCTTTATAGACTTTTGGTGGGGTTAGGGCAAATAATTTTCCCATCCTTGAAAAGTGAAGAAATCTTTTATCTTGCACTTTAGGGCTTCCATCTCTTTCAGGCTAATGAATCTTCCATGAGCAATTGATATTCCTTTGAAGTTGATGAACATTTCTCTTTTGGTGAATCCCAATAGTTCAATTCCGACTCCAACGCATTGACCAAGTCTATCTTCACTTTCTCAGTGGTGAACGCTTATACTCCTTCTTCTGTGGGGCACTTTCCTAGTGCATTTTCTATTCGAGCATCATCAGAGAGGTTTTATTGAGAAGAAGAGAAGCACCTCTGAGTGGTCAGCGCCAATAGTGACTGGTTTTGATGGTTGAGAAGGGGGTTTCCCTTTGGACCAGGTGCTTTTGTGGGTGGAAGCATAAGAATTTTTCGAAGCTTTAGCCATTAGAGAGTTTGAGTGGAGGTTGCACAGAGAGACTCAGAGAAGAGGAGAACTTATAGAGATGGAGGGAGGGGTGAATAGACGGGGCTGAACCAATGTGACTGATGGAGCAGAGAAAGAAAATAAGCACGACTAATTTTCTTAGTTTCCATCTCGATAAACCAAAAATTCAGAAAGAAGTTCTAAAAATGGAGGCGCTTAATTAATGCTACATGCAGTAATAATGAGGTACACGGTCCAAAAGATTTTTTTACCAAAATCATTAAAACACGCAGTCCTTGAAAAGTTCGAAAATTTCAATGCCTTATTTTGAAAAAGTAATAATGCCAAGTAGATCCGTAATGTTTTGCAATCAGTCCTCTAGAAGTGGCTTAGTAAAAAGATCAGCTAATTGTTTACCAGTGCTAAGAAACGATAATTCAATATCGCCCTTAAGAACATGATCTCTAATAAAATGATGCATAATATCTATATAATTTGCCCTTGAATGATGCACTAGATTTTTTGAAAGACAGATGGCACAAGATTTGCACCAAAAACTTTTAACAGGCTTAAAAGAAAGATCATAGTCACTTAGTTGATGAGTCATCGAAAGTAGTTGGGAACAACATTGTTCTATGGAATGTATTCATATTTAGTTGTAGATAATGCAACTGATCCTTGTTTCTTACTGTTCCAGGAAATAAGCAATTTGCCAATTAGTTGACAAGTTCCTCTTGTGCTATTCCTATCATCTTTGTCTCTTGCAGTCTCTGCGTCTGATAAACCTTCAAGCTTAAAATTGTTAAGTCGTGGATACCATAATCCATGTGATGTAATTCCAATAAGATATTTAAAAGTTTTTTTCAGAACTGTTAAATCTTATGCTTGGAACCTGGCACATTTGCACACACTAAATATTATGTCAGGGCAACTGGTAGTTAAATAAATTATAATTCCAATCGGTCCATAATCTTTTTGATTCATCCACTAGTTTTCCTTCCTCATCTTCGTCAAGAGATGTAGCTGGAATCATGGGAGTTCCAAGTGCCTTGGCATTTCTCATTCTAAATTTTTGTATCAGCTCCTTCGTGTTCTTTGTCTGACATATAAAGATTCTTTCATTTGTTTGATGAATTTGAAGTTCAAGGAAGAAATTTAATTCTCCCATCATTCTCATTTCAAATTCACTTTGCATGAGATGTAAGAATTCGTTGCATAAAACAAGGTTAGCACTTCCAAATATAATATCATCAACATAAATTTAAATAATTAGATTTCCCAAAAATGACCTTTTGATGAAGAGGGTAGTATCAATCTTATCTTTTAAGAATCCTTGACTGACAAAAAATGAGCTTAGTCTTTCATACCAAGCTCTAGGTGCTTGTTTTAGCCCATAAAGAGCCTTAGTCAACTTAAACACATGATAAGTATAACAACACGACCGGTTGTTTTGCTTTCTAGAACCCCGCTCCCCTAAATAAGATTCCACGTATGTGCTTTTACTGTTTTATGACTTGCGAGGATGATTAGTTTGAGAGTTGGAAAGGTTTGGGTCGAAATCGGAACACTTGGTTCCTTAAGTTGGCCTTAAAAGGCTAAGTTTGACTTTGGTTGATGTTTTGAGTAAATGACCTCATAATTGGTGTGGAGCCCCGAGGGCTTGGGTGAGTTTCGAACGTTCGGGGGGATGAGAAAACACTTCAGTTTTCTGTTGTTTATTACAGGGTTTGTAGGTATCGCAAATGCGAGAAATTTTTCGCTTTTGTGAGCCTCGCATTTGCAAGAACAGCTTCGTAATTGCGAAGATTCTTGACATGGGGAAGTGTTCGCATTTGAGACACTTGAGCCGCATTTGTGACCTCGGCAGTGTTCGTATTTGCGACCTTAGTAACTAAAGTCCAGGGTCCGCATTTGTGAGAGATTTATCGCATTTGCAACCTCCGCATTTGCGAACCCGGTGTCGCAAATGAGACAATAGAGACTTGTTCCCCAGCTCATTTAATGCGGGACTTACACCATTTATCTCATTTCCTTTCATCTCTTGGGAGATTTTTAGAGCTTTTGAAATAGGGTTTTCCCCTATCACTTTGAGGTAACTAATTTCTATAAACATGAGATAAATACATAGATTAGGGGTAGATAACATGTAAAAATTTGTGAAATCAAGGGTTTAGATGAAAACCTAGGTTTTGGGTAAAAATAGGATTTGACCACGAAAATGGTTATGGAATTTGATGAAATACATATATTTGAGTTCATGGGGTTATGGGTCACAAATTTCTTCGAATATTTTTGGAATCCGGGCACGTGGGCCCGGGGTGAATTTTAAGAATCTTACATTTAGGATTGGGTAACCTCTCTAATAGTTTGAATATGAACTTTTGAGTATGTATTGATTAGTTTATACACTATTTGATTAGTTTTGGGTTTATTCGGCAGTGAATTGAGGGTGTGAGCACTTTCTTGGACCGGGAAGTTGTCCTTGAGACGATGTAAGTCTTTTCTAACCTTGTAAGAGGTAATTAACCCGATAGGTGAACTTAATCAATATGTGTTTCTATTTATGGGGGGCTGCGTACGCATGAAGTGACGAGAGCCCGTGCGTAGCTACTATTCATGCTTATGTCGAGGCAGACTTAGGTTTACACATATTTTGTTGAAACCATTGTTTATTTATGCTTACTAACTATTGGATTAAAGCGGAGTTAAGGGTTTAAATATTGCAAAGATTCCTAGTTAAATTTCTTAAATTAAAAAGAATGGAGCGGTATTCTGATAACTTGAAAAAATCTATGTTCAACCGCTTCGCAAATATATTTCGCGAGTGGGGTAAATTTCCACTACTCTCATGGGAACGGGTCATTCGCTTCGGCATGATTTATTGATATATTATATGATTCGGGTCGTTCGACCCTAGGCAGTGCACAATATATTATTATGTATATTTGGTCCGGGTCGTACGTCCTCGGCATAATTCGTGTGTAAAGATATTGGAACCCCTTTTTACTATATATTATAAGGGAAATCCATGAAATTTTGTAGTCCTCACAAAAGTTTCCAAAAAAAGGTGGCGGTTTACTGAGTATTTTGGTTTCCAAGAGTAAACGAGTCAGAAGCCTATATTACATGGGACCCATACAGCCCATGGTAATGTTGTACTCGTGTAAGAACATGATTGTTTCTTCGCAGGTTTGCTTTGGACAAATGTTAGAATCAAATTCGAGACTCCTGCTTATCCATGTCTATTCCATTATTGCTGCGGATGTAATATATGGGAAATAATTAATTTAGCACACCCATAATAACATAAATAAGTTTATCTAAACAGTATTACGCATAACTGTCTATCACAAGTAAAAATAGTAATTCAATGAAAATAGAATAATTAGTTCAGATACTATTATCTGAATACATTATTTATAGTTTGTTTGGTCAAGTTTCTGAAATCAACTTATTTTGACAAGTATTTTTTCTCAAAAGTACTTTTCTGGGGAAAATNATGCTTCTACTAAAAAGCACTTTTTTTCTTCAAAAAACCTGGCCAAACACTTCAACTTTAAAAAAAATATATTTAAAAAAAAAGTATTTTTGGTCTTGAAGAAGCTTGGCCAAACAAGCTATTAATTATGATAGAATGTGGTTTGTTGATGATTTACGAAATTCATAAATTTTTTCTATTTTTAAATGTATACATGCAAACAAATTTATATGATATTTTATTAAATGAAATTTGTTTTATATATTTCATACTAAGTCATGATTAAATTATTTAAGTGAATTTAAAATCTGGATAGTTTAGTGAAGTTAGATTTTTAAACATGCAATAGTATTATGCAATTAATGTAAACTTTTCAATTAATTACTTCTAGGTTTTGGCTTTATTTTTTAAGGTCAAATTTACTTTTTGTTTTATGGTTTACTTCTTAAAATCTCTCTTACCTTATTTTTCTGTTTTTTGTTTTTTTATCCGGTGTCTGATATCCGTATTGGATCCCGATTAATTCGGATTCGCGTCGCGTAAGGCTCATTTGGAGGAAGCTCTCCTACTAAGAATTTTTTCATACCCAGGCTCGAACTCGAAAACCTTCGTAGGGAAGGAGCATCCTTATCCATTGCACTTTGTTTTCCCAGTTACTTTCTTCTATTGGTCCTATCTATTAACCTGAAAAACAATCATTTTTTTGCTAAATTCTTATTTCTTGTTGTTCTCTCATTCTCCTTTTTCATTTGTTGTTTATTATAGTTTTGTACATGTGGGCATTTCTTTACTTTTTAAAAGGTCAGTGTTATCTGTCATGATCATGTTATCTTTAAAATCTCTCATTTGGTTAACATTAATTAATTTTCTAAACACAAAATAAATTTGGTTGGATTCAGTAAAGTTTTGGTTCAAATTGATTATTTTTCTTAAAGGTTCACAAAATATCTATATTATTAATTTAAGTCAGTATTATCAGTCATGATCAGTTATCTTTAAAATCTCTCATTTGGTTAACATTAATTAATTTTCTAAACACAAAATAAATTTGGTTGGATTCAGTAAAGTTTTGGTTCAAATTGATTATTTTTCTTAAAGGTTCACAAAATATCTATATTATTAATTTAAGTCAGTATTATCAGTCATGATCAGTTATCTTTAAAATCTATCGTTTTGTTAACTTTAATTAATTTTCTAAGCACAAAATAAGTTTGGTCGGATACGGTAACGTTTTGGTTCAAATTATGTGTTTGTCTTGAAAGTTTACTAAATATATATATTATTAATTTAGAAATAAATAACTTTAAAAACTACGATTCGGAATTCATAAACTTTAAATTCTGGCTCCGCATGTGATTTGAAGTGAAAAAAAGTGATCAAAATGAAAGTTAAAATATTAAAGGAGTGAAATGAAAGTTTTGCTTTTATATCTTTAGTTTGGGCCTGGGATTAGCACGGGCTTCAAGAACTTGTATATTTAATATTGTTTCACGGACTTGAAAGGTGAATGAAATAGATGAGAGAAATGACTTGGTTCTTATTTGAAATGAACGATTGTTTAATTATTTCCTACTTTGAGTTCTATTATAATTGTATATTTCATGCTTAACTTGAGCTTCATATTATCATGTTTATGTCCCATGGTAAGTATCAAAGTCGACCCCTCATCACTACTTCTTCAAGGTTTGACTAGATATTTACTGGGTACATATTATTTATGTACTCACGCTACACTCCCGCACTTGATGTGCAGGATATGAGACAGGTGCATCTGGTTATCAATATGGCGCGCACGCTTGACTGCTGGTTCGAGACTATACGTTCAGCTGCCCTTTCAAGCCGTTCAGCAGCAACCAGAGTATTTCTTTTGATTATTTTCTGTCTGTTCTATTTCAGACAGTAGAGTATAAATCTTTTGTATATTCTGCTAGTAGCCCACATACTTCTGACGTCAGATCTTGGGACTCACTAGTAGACTTAAAATTTTGGTTTTATCCTTGTTTATGGTCATATACATTTAGGTGCTTTTATTTGTTAATTTAAATTTGTTTCTTACTAAACCTATTAGTAAGAAACGTTTGTATTTATCTTTGAGAGGCTATAGGGTGTTAGGAAACTACTCTTTGCTCATCTTCTATCGTGCAGTTGATGGTGCACTAGTTTCTTCTCTCACTCTCTCACAGATGGTGAGAACGCACGCGCCAGATTTTCTGAACCTGGGAGCAGATGCTCCCCCCATTGCCAGAGGCTGAAGTAGAGGCCGGGGGAGGGCACTGGCCTGAGGTAGGGGATGAGGACGTCCTAGAGTTTCCCCAGTTGCACCAACAGCCGATCCACTGGAGGATCTCATTGATGAGGAGCAGGGCGAGGTGCCTGTAGCAGAGCCAGCCCCGGTTGATTTCATGTCAGCACCGGGCTTTCAGGAAGCCATGTGTCGTATGCTGTAGTTGATGGATTCTATGACCCATGCTGGTTTATTTCCAGTAGACCCAGCCACATCTTAGTCGAAACGAGGAGCACAGACTCCTGGGCATGCAGCTGCAATATATTAGACTCCGGGCACCCTACTCGTGGGCGAAGCCAAGCCAGTTGTAGTAGTTGTACCTGAGCCCAAACCACCTACGAGCGGCGAGCCACAGAAGATACAAGATAGATGGACCAGGCTTCACCCTCCGATTTTTGGGGGTGAGCGACATGAGGATCCCCATGATTTCATTGATGGGTGCTGGGACAAACTACACAACATGAGCATATTGGAGCCTCACACGGTGGATTTCACTACCTTTCCGCTGGAGGGCAGATCACGTAGGTGGTGGAAGTCTTATCTTCTTGGTAGACCAACATCTTATTCTCCCATGACTTGGGACCAGTTCACATGTCTATTCTTCGACATGTATATTCAACCCTCATAGAGGGAGGAGTTGGGGTTTCAGTTTGACCATCTCAATCAGGGCCAAATGTCAGTGACCGACTATGAGGTGAGATTCTCTGAGTTGCCTCGCCATGAACTTACGATACTTCCCACCGACGCAGAGATGGTGCAGAGGTTTGTTGTGGGGCTGCACTCTAGTGTTCAAGTTTCTATGGCTCGGGAGGTTGAGATGGGGACTTCCTATAACTTGGTAGTAGAGATTTCTCGGAGGATTGAGGGTTACCGTCAGAGGGGTAGAGAGACGATGCAGCGAGACAAGTGGTCCCATTTTTCTAGAGAGTTCAGAGGTGCCCCAACTAGGGGCAGAGGTCATTTTGGGAGGGGTCAGCCCAACAGGCCCCCATATTTAGCAAGACCACCTCCTCAGGGTGTTCCAGCGCGGCCCTATTTCAGTGCTATGCCAGAAAGTTCTAACCGCCCGCCAGCTATTCAAGGTTCTTCCAATGGATACTTCGGTCGTCATAGTTCTTCTAGTGCCTATTTTCATGCCATGCCAGAGAGTTCATATCGCCCACCCGCTATTTAGGGTTCTTCTGGTGGGTATTCGAGCCATCAAAGTCAGACTTCACGGCAACAGTCCACCATTCAGAGAGGTTGTTATGAGTGCAGGGAGCCTAGTCACATGAAGAGACATTGCCCTATGCTTCGGGCAAGGCACTGCAGTAGGTTCAGCGGCCTATGATTACAACACCAGTAGCCACACCAGGCAACTTGCCTCCTAGAGGTGGAGGCGAGGTGCGTAGGGGTCGCCCTAGAGGTGGAGGTCATGGGGCGAGGGCTAGCCCGATGGCGCTCCAGCCAGATTTTATGCTTTTCCGGCCAAACAAAATCCAGTGGCCTCAGATGCCATAATCATAGGTATTATTTCTGTCTGCAGTATGGATGATTCAATATTATTTGATCTAGGATCTACCTATTCGTATGTTTCATATTTGTTTGCTCATTTTATGGATATTCCTCGCGAGTCCTTGGGGACTCCTCTCTATGTGTCCACTCCTGCGGGTGATTCTGTTGTTGTGGAACAGATCTGTCAATCCTGTGTTGTCAGATTCTATGGATATGAAACTAGAGAGGATCTTCTGTTGCTTGATATGACCGACATTGAGGTCACCTAGGCATGGGTTGGCTATCTCCATATCATGTCGTCCTTCATTGACATGCCACGACTCTTACCTTAGTGATGCCAGAGTTGCCTAGATCGGAGTGGAAGGGTTCATCTGCCAGTACATCTAGTTAGGTTATCTCTTTTATGAAGGCTCGACACATGGTCAAGAAGGATTGCTTTGCTTATCTAGCCTATATACGGGATACTACTGTAGAGTCTCTGGCGCTTGATTTAGTACTAGTAGTCCGGGAGTTCTCCGATATGTTTCCTTCTGATCTTCCAGGCACACCACCAGAACGTGATATCAATTTCTGTATGAACTTGGCTCTAGGTACCCAGCCTATATCTATCCCACCATACCGTATGGCTATGAAAAAACTAAAGGAGTTGAAGGAGAAGCTTGAGGATTTGTTAACAAAGTGGTTCATCAGACCAAGTGTATCACCTTGGGGTACCCAAAGCTATTTATGAAGAAGAAAGATGGGACATGCAGATGTGCATTAATTACCACCAACTGAATAGAGTTACCATTAAGAACAAGTACCTATTTCCGTATATTGATGGTTTGTTTGACCAATTGCAAGCTGCTAGGGTGTTCTCCAAGATCGAGTTGAGATCAAGGTACTATCAGTTTAATATTACGGACTAGGATGTTCAGAAGACTACTTTCCATATTAGAGGCCATTATGAGTTTCCACTGATGTCCTTCATCTTGACTAACTCTCCAGCATCGTTTATGGATCTGATGAATAGGGTGTTCAGACCATATATTTATTCATTCTTCATTGCTTTCATTGACTACTTTTTGATCTACTCGCATAGCATGAAGGAGCATGAACAACATTTGAGATTGGTGCTTCAGACCTTGCCGAAAAAGAAACTATATGCTAAGTTCTCCAATTGTGAGTTTTGGCTAGATTCTGTGAAATTCTTGGGGCACGTGGTACCAGGCGAGGCTATTAAGGTGGATCCCAAGAAGATTGAGGCAGTTCAGAGTTAGCCTCATCCTACTTCGATGACTAAGATCAAGAGCTTCTTGGGGTTAGCAGGTTATTATCGCCGGTTCATGGAGGGCTTCTCATATATTGCAGCACCTTTGACTAGATTGACCCAAAAGGGTGCTCCGTTTCGTTTGTCCGATGATTGTGAGGCGATCTTCTAGAAGCTCAAGACAACTTTGACAAAAACACCAGTCCTTATATTGCCTTCCGGTTTGGGGATGTATATTGGGTATTGCAACACTTCACACATTGTCTTGGGTTGTATATTGATGTAAGAGGGGCGAGTTATTGCATATGCTTCACGTCAGTTGAACCCCCATGAGAAGAACTATCCTATGCATGATTTGGAGTTGGCAGCGATTGTTCAGGATCTTAAGATCTAGAGGCATTATCTTTATGGGGTGTCTTGTGAGGTTTATACTGATCATCGCAGTTTGCAACATTTTTTCAAGCAAAGGGATCTCAATTTAAGGCAGATGGCTTGAGTTACTGAAGGATTATGACATCACTATTCTTTATCATCCAATCAAGGGGAAGTAGTTGCGGATGCCTTGAGCAGGACGATAGAGAGTATGGGTAGCTTGGCATTCATTTCAGCAGAGAAGAGGCCACTAGCTTCGGACATTCAGTCTTTGGCTAGCAGACTTGTGAGGTTGGATATTACAGAGGCCAATTGACTTCTTACTTGCGTCGTTGCCAGTCTTTACTATTGGAGCAGATCAAGACCCGGCAGTTTGATGATCCGCACCTGTTTGTTCTCAGGGAGACGGTACTACAATGTAGTGCAAAAGATGTTTCTATCGGTGACGATGGTGTTCTGCGACTCTAGGGTCGTCTATTTATTCTGAATGTCGATGGCTTGAGGGAAAGGATTCTAGAAGCGGCACACAATTCTCGATATTCCATTCACCTAGGTGCTATGAAGATGTATCGCCACCTGAGGCAGCATTATTGGTGGTGGCGGATGAAGAAAGACATAGTTGAGTATGTAGCCAGATGCCTAAATTGCCAGCAGGTTAAGTATGAGCACCAAAGACCAGGAGGCCTACTCCAGCAGATGACTATACCTGAGTGGAAGTGGGAGCGAATTACTATGGACTTAGTAGTTGGGTTTCCGCGGACTTTGCGGATGTTTGATGCAGTATGGGTCATTGTAGACAGATTGACCAAGTCGGCACACATCATTTTTATGATGACTACGTATACCTCGGAGAGATTGGCCCATATTTATATTCAGGAGATAGTTCAACAACATGGTGTGCCTGTTTCCATCATATCAGACAGAGGTNGAGTTGGCAGCGATTGTTCAGGCTCTTAAGATCTAGAGGCATTATCTTTATGGGGTGTCTTGTGAGGTTTATACTGATCATCGCAGTTTGCAGCATTTTTTCAAGCAAAGGGATCTCAATTTAAGGCAGCGTAGATGGCTTGAGTTACTGAAGGATTATGACATCACTATTCTTTATCATCCAATCAAGGGGAACGTAGTTGCGGATGCCTTGAGCAGGACGATAGAGAGTATGGGTATCTTGGCATTCATTTCAGCAGAGAAGAGGCCACTAGCTTCGGACATTCAGTCTTTGATTAGCAGACTTGTGAGGTTGGATATTTCAGAGGCCAATTGACTTCTTACTTGCGTCGTTGCCAGTCTTTACTATTGGAGCAGATCAAGACTCGGCAGTTTGATGATCCGCACCTATTGGTTCTCAGGGAGACGGTACTACAATGTAGTGCAAAAGAGGTTTCTATCGGTGACGATGGTGTTCTGCGACTCTAGGGTCGTCTATTTATTCTGAATGTCGATGGCTTGAGGGAAAGGATTCTAGAGGAGGCGCACAATTCTCGATATTCCATTCACCTAGGTGCTATGAAGATGTATCGCCACCTGAGGCAGCATTATTGGTGGTGGCGGATGAAGAAAGACATAGTTTTGTATGTAGCCAGATGCCTAAATTGCCAGCAGGTTAAGTACGAGCACCAAAGACTAGGAGGCCTACTCTAGCAGATGACAATACCTGAGTGGAAGTGGGAGCAAATTACTATGGACTTAGTAGTTGGGTTTCCGCGGACTTTGCGGATGTTTGATGCAGTATGGGTCATTGTAGACAGATTAACCAAGTCGGCACACATCATTCTTATGATGACTACGTATACCTCGGAGAGATTGGCCCATATTTATATTCAGGAGATAGTTCGACAACATGGTGTGCCTATTTCCATCATATCAGACAAAGGTCCTCAGTTTACTTCTCATTTCTAGAGAGTTGTACAGAGTGAGATGGGGACCCGTGTAGAGCTCATCACCGCATTTCATCCATATACCGACGAGTAGTTGGAGCGGACAATTCAGATATTGGAGGACATGCTCATAGCATGTGTGATTAACTTTGTGGGACAGTGGGATCGATTCTTGCCTTTGACCGAGTTTGCTTACAACAAAAGTTACCAGTCCAGCATCAAGATGGCTCCATTTGAGACTTTATGTGGTCGGCGTTGTCGTTCTCCCATTGGGTGGTTTGAGCCTGGCGAGGCTAGGTTGTATGGTACTGATTTGGTGAAGGATGCCTTGGAAAATGTAAAGTTGATTCAAGAATGACTTCGCATAGCACCGTCTCGACAGAAGAGTTACGCGGATTAGAAGGCGCGTGACTTATCATTTTTGGTGGGCGAGAAGGTTCTCTTGAAAGTCTAGCCGATGAAAAGAGTCATGAGGTTTGGGAAGAAGTGCAAGTTGAGCCCAAGGTTTATAGGCCCATTTGAGGTGTTGAGGCGAGTTGGGGAGGTTGCTTATGAGCTTGCTTTTCCTCCCAGTGTATCTGGAGTTCATCTAGTCTTCCACGTGTCTATGCTCCGGAGGTATCATCCCGACCTGTCACATGTGTTAGACTTCAACACAATTCAATTAGGAATACAATTAATACATCAACTCAAATAACCTTCGATCACAAGATAGAAAAAATTAGTTCACGAGAAATAAACATAATAAGCAGAGCTAGGCATATTGAGAAATCACTCAAGGAAAATAGCATGTAACAGCCACACCTAATTACACGGGTGAACAACAAGAAATCAACACAAATCCGATAACTCCATATAAGGCAAGTAACGAAGGTATAGAATATCTAAACATCCTTTAAGGTTGAGCAGTTATGAAAATATTCAACAATTTCCACTTAAGGACAAGCAGTAGAGAATAATTATAACTTCATTTAAGACCAGAACAATTATAGTTTGAGATGAAGATGATTGCAAATTTGAGATATGCAGTTAAGAAGATATAGCATGACAGTAAAGGAAATAAACCTTCAGATAAGTCAATTAGGAGTCAAGAAGGCAATAGGAGTAAATTCAAAAGTAAGAACTTCCACATTTAAGCGTATAAAGATGACACTAGAAATTAGGAAATTCAATCATGCCAAGGACACTTCATACTCGGCGAATATAAGGATCTAAGATTCGTAAATGGTCAACTTTCCACTAATAAATCCGAGCATGCACTCATTACCTCGCGTACACAGTCCTCAATCAACATAGAAGACTCAAATCCTAAGAGGTAATTCCTCCACACAAGGTTAGGCAAGATACTTACCTCAAAGACGACAACTTGGTACTCAAAAATAGACTTATCGGGCGGGAAGGCCTCCAGACAGTTCAAAATCAACTTCAAAATACATATAAAACGTATAAGGAACGATTCCGAATAATAAAGGCTCAATCTTTACAAAATCATAAAAATCGACCCAAAGGTGACCCCCGGACCGCACCTCGGAACCCAACAAATTTTACAAATTCCGATTACCCATTCCGATACGACTTCACCCATACTAAATTTTTCCAATTCCGATAACATTTGGTCTTTCAAATCATGATTTTACATTTTAGAAGTTTTCTTTCAAAACCCACAATTCCCTCAACCCAAAACACAAATTAAATGATAAAAACAAGAACTAATTCATGAAATATAATTAATTTAAGTGGGAGAACACTTACCCATTAGATGTGTGTGAAAAAACCCTCAAAGAATCGCCAAAACCCGAGCTCTAGAAGTCAAAATATGTTAAAAATGGTGAAACCCCAATTTTTGAGAACTTATATTCTGCCCAGATGTTAAATGAATTGCGATCGAGGAACATGCTTTGCGATCGCGAAGAAGAAAGAGGAAAGCTGCCCGGGTTGTTCATCACGAACGCAACAAGGAGTTTGCGAATGCGGAGGAGGAGAACGTGCTAAAATTCACTTTGAACTCAACCAACCACTTATTGCGTATTTCCAACACACACCCGCGGGTGGTTCTACGTCACGCCAACCTACGTAATCCTGACGACACCACCACAATTGCAATTTAGCTTTTCTAATACCAGCGATAAGCCTCATACCTGAATTTCTGACGTTCTACTCATTTCCAAAATACCCGATTCTAAATCCACATCCGACGTTAGCCCCAACCAGCTGCATTGACTCATGACTATACCCATAAGGCACGACCACACAATATGGCACATCACACATTGGCTCATAATAACATTTGGGTCGCAATGGATGCCCGAAATCAACTCAGCATTAGAAATTAGCCTCATATCCGATAGAACTATATTCCCAACCTCCATCACACTTATAATAAAGCAAGAAACACGAAGACTCCACAACCTTGACATCTAAATCACCAAGCCATAACTAAGACCACCGGGCATATACCCCGCAAGATAAAACTCAAGGAGCACAAAACGAAAATGACTGAATATGAAAGGAGAAACACATGAGGAAACTATCAGACAAGCCTGACATGCACGACTCTCTATCAATGCTAACTTACACAACGACATAACAAGGAAGGAACTAAAGCACATGAACAAATCACAAGGATACCATCATGTACAATTTCCACTACAGTACTCAGCCCGGTCCAAACATATCGGATCACAAATATCACGAGGACCTCTCCCTCAACTCTGAATCATATACCGAAAAATATCATGCCAATTGAAATTCCTCCACTATTTCATCTCAGTTGATAAAAATCATAATGCTAGCTGATCTCACATCTTGATGGAGTATCAAAATCACAACTCGTAAACAAAAATACTCAGGAATCACATCAAACATACCGTACTGGACAACAGGAATTTACTACTGGTCTCATATCTCTCAATACTGAATAGAGACAAAAAATAGACATGGGCTACTACTCGCAGAATCTCCGAACNATACCGAAAATATATCATGCCAATTGAAATTCCTCCACTAATTCATCTCAGCTGATAAAAATCATAATGCTAGCTGATCTCACATCTTGATGGAGTATCAAAATCACAACTCGTAAACAAAAATACTCAGGAATCACATCAAACTTACCGTACTGGACAACAGGAATTTACTACTGGTCTCATATCTCTCAATACTGAATAGAGACAAAAAATAGACATGGGCTACTACTCGCAGAATCTCCGAACAGGAGCAAACACAAAAGTAGAGTGCAAAGCATGTAATTTACACATAAACAAAACAAAAGTGAGGGAACTCGTCCCGACCAGCAGAGCTATAATGAAATACAAATGGCGCCCCTATGTAACAAAACAAAACATACCTGTACTATAACATCTAGCACAACGGTCTCCAGCCTACTATACGAAACACATCAACGGGTTGGGTCTCCCCCTCTTGGGCGCCCTCTACTAGCCTGAGTGCCCTGTGGTAACACATCTGCCCCGATCCTGGGACAATCTCTCATCCTGTGGATGATATCTCCACACTCAAAACAACCTCTCTGCTGACGTGGCTGTGGAAACTGCACGACCCGAGTAGTCTGAGACCCATGAGTACCTAAAACCCCATGCGAAGCTGGCAATGCAAACTGAACTGGCTGACCCATAAAACCCCTATCGTGTCGTACCCTGCCTCCATAATAAAGAGCAGTAAATCTCTCCGGCCCACGAGGCCTCTTCACCTCTCTGCCCTCTATCTCCTGACCTCGTCTGACATCTCTATCATAGTCCCGCCTATCGTCTCTCTCACGATCCAGCATGCCCTCAACTGTGCGAGCAATCCCTACCACGTGCTGAAGCGAAATATCCGACTCTAACTCCCGATCCATGCTATACTGAATATCATGCCTGAGGCCCTCGATGGATCTGCGAACACACTCTCTAATTGTAGCAACCAAAGTAGATGCATGCCTGGACAAATCACGGAATCTGACGGCATACTCTGATACTGACATAGTGCCCTGGCACAGCTGCTCAAACTCTGCACGCCATGCATCTCGGAGGGACTGAGGTATATACTCACTCAAGAACATCTCTGAAAAATGACCCAATGTAAGTGAAGCTGACTCGGCCGGGCTACCCAACTCATATGTCCGCCACCACTGATATGTCGCTCCCTTGAGCTGGAACATAACGAAAGAAACCTTGCTCGTCTCCACAATAACCATAGTACGAAGAATGCGGTGACACTCCTCCAAAAAAACCCTGGGCATCATTTGTCGCCAATCCACTGAAGGTATGAGGGTGGTACCTTTTATACCTCTCAAGTGTAAGATATTCCTCCTCAGATACTGCTTCCCTAACCACAGGCAGAACTGGGATCCCAAGTTGTGCTTCCATGACACCCGGAACCTGTCCAACCTGATCTCACAGATCCGCCGCGAGTGAAGCAGATGGTGCACCCCAAATCCATCCCGCTTGAGTTAAGGTACCAATCACATCCCAGAACTGTGCTAAGGTCTCCTGAAGTCCAGGTGTAACAACAGGCGCCTCCGGTCACCCAACTGGAACTATCGGCAGCTCCTCAACGGCTGCTCTGGCAGGTGCTTTAGCTGCAGCACGTGCCCCTCATCGACCTCTACCTATACCTCTGCCCGTGGCAGCATCTGCTACGGTGGTAACATCCTCCAAATCTACAGCTCGCGTCCTCACCATCTGTGAGAGAATGGAATTATAAATTTCAAACTTTAAGATCAATGAACTCGCACGATAGGAAGGAAGGAAGTGAAGTTATCCTAATAGTTCCGTAGCCTCTCAAAAATAAGTACACACGTCTCCGTACCGATCCGCAAGACTCTACTAAACTCTCTTATGACTCGTAGCACCTATGAACCTAGAGCTCTGATGCCAACTTGTCAGAACCCAAATCTCCCTCCGTTGGGTATCGTGATGGCACCTAGTCTTACGGACTAATTAAGCCTAATATTCAGGAATAACAACAATAATAAATATAATCTAATACTTTTCTGAAATAAATAATTCTTTACACATTTTATATTTCCAAAACCCAGAAGTACAAGTCATAAGCTTTTCAGAATTTACACTAAATTCCTAAAATACCACTGTTCAGAAATAAGTGCAACAGTGCATGCAAAAGATAAGATGGTGACTCCAAAAATCGCGAACGCTGAAACGAGTTTACCTTGAGTCTCCACAATAGCAACTACGCTACTATAAATCACTCAGCCAGCTATGCAAAAACCTGGACTCTACACAAAAATATGAAGAAGAGTAGTATGAGCACACCACAGTAGTGCACAGTAAGTATCAAGACTAACCTAGGTGAAGTAGTGACGAGGACTAGTCAAGACACCCACTGGTCTAATAAAACTAAACAAGTATCAATATAGAAATCAGGGAAATAATGATATACATAAAGGATGTGCAATATAGCTAACAAGACAGTGAATTCGATAAAGAGGGAAAACAATAAGTATCAGCGGAAACGATGAAGTAACACAAAGACTGAATAGATCACAGAAAATCCGGCATGTAAATATACAACACGAGCATGTAATGACTCAACAACTTCATCCATTTCTACATCAAATTCATAGTCATCTCCACGAGGTTCTGAACCTCGGACAAATTATCATTTACGGGTCCCAATGTCCGAACCCTAACACATGGCAACTTGCACCCTCATTCGAGTAATAACTGCACGGACGAATCACGTGCCAATTGGGTCATTCCCACCCATACGGTAAGCACAACAAGAGTATCTATATTTGACAACAACAAGAAGTCTTGAATTAATTAATAGTACTTAACTACGTGTATGTTTGTGCAGGTGTCCTAACCTGATTTCAATAACCAATAGACATAAGGAAAAAAAGGGGCAACACACACATTTCCATCTCATAAAGTTCCACACGAATGAACTCACACGGTCAGTGTTCAAGTACACAATATCAACAACAAGGAATGCCCCCAGGGCACCACAATTATCATAAACAATCTCTGCCATATCCCACCTTGTCACACCACGTATGCAATACTAAATACATGCCCGCCTTGTTTCGCCACACGTGCATAAACATGTTCCCACCTTTTCATGCCACATGTGCAACACTCAATCTCGTATCCCCCCTTATCACGCCGCATGTGCAATATCAGTAATAAACACGGCACGACAGAAACCTCGTGCAGATCCCCATATCAACAACATCACGGCATAAACCTCGTGCATCACCACAACTAGTACACCAACAACAACAACAACAACATGGGCAACCGTTCGGAATACAATTAATACATCAAATCAATAACTTTCGATCACAAGATAGGCAAAACTAGTTCACGAGAAATAAACCTCNCGGCATAAACCTCATGCATTACCACAACTAGTACACCACCAACAACAACAACATGGGCAACCGTTCGGAATACAATTAATACATCAAATCAATAACCTTCGATCACAAGATAGGCAAAACTAGTTCACAAGAAATAAACCTAAAAGGAGAGCTAGGCATATTAAGAAATCACTCCACAAGGAAGGAAAATAGCATGTAACAGCCGCGCCTAATTACACGGGTGAACAACAAGAAATAAACACAAATCCAATAACTCCATATAAGGCAAGTCACGATGGTATAGAATATCTAAATTTCCTTTAAGGTTGAGAAGTTACGAGAATATTCAACAATTTCCACTTAAGGACAAGCAACAGAGAATAATCATAACTTCATTTAAGACCAAACCAATTATAGTTTGAGATGAAGATAATTGCAAATTTTAGATACGCAATTAAGAAGATATAGCATGACAGTAAAGAAAATAAACCTTCAGATAGGTCAATTAGGAGTCAAGTAGACAATAGGAATAAATCCAAAAGTAAGAACTTCCACATTTAAGCAACTAAAGATGACACTAGAAATTATGAAATTCAATCATGCTAAGGACACTTCATACTCGGCGAATATAAGAATCTAAGACTTCTAAAGGGTCAACTTTCCACAAATGAGTCTGAGCATGCGCTCGTCACCTCGCGTACACTGACTACAATCAACATAGAAGACTCAAATCCTAAGGGGTAATTCCCCCACACAAGGTTAAGCAAGATACTTACCTCGAAAACGACAACCTAGTACTCAAAAATAGATTTCTCGGGCGGGAATGCCTCCGGATGGCTCAAAATCAACTAAAACAACTTCGAAATACATATAAAACGTATAAGGAACGATTCTGGATAATAAAGTCTCAATCTTTAAAAAATCATAAAAGTCGACCCAAAACACAAATTAAATAGTAAAAACAAGAACTAACTCATGAAATATAATTAATTATAGTGGGAGAACACTTACCCATTTGATTTGTGTGAAAAAACCCTCGAAGAATCGCCAAAACCCAAGCTCAAGAAGTCAAAATATGTTAAAAATGCTGAAACCCCGATTTTGGAGAACTTATATTCTGCCCAGACATTAAATGAATCGCGATTGTGGAACATGGTTTGCGATCGCGAAGAAGAAAGAGGAAAGCTGCCCAGATTGATCATCGAACGCTACAAGGAGTTCGCGAACGCGAAGGAGGAGAACAAGAAGCTATGCGATCGCGAAGAACAAAGTTTGGACGACCAGCAGGGACACATCGCGATCGTGAAAGAATCACTGCGATCGCGATGAAGGAAAAATGGGTGGGGCAAACAGAACACTATGCTATTGTGGCTTGGGCTACGCGATCGCGAGACACCAGAAACAACAGCTCAAAAATGGAAGAAAAAGACCCATAACCCATCCAAAACACACCTGAGGCCCGCGAGACCCAGTCTAATCACACAAACAAGTCATATACTCTTACACGGACTCGATCGAGGTTTCAGACCACATAAAACAAAACTAAAACGATGAATTAAACCAAAAATCAATGAAATTCCTCAAAAGTTCTTTAAACATCAAATTTTGCATTTACGGTCCGAATCACATCTAATGATGTCCGTTTCTTACCAAACTTCACAGATATGGAACAAATATTATGTTAAAACTATATAGGGCTCCGAAACCATAATACGGGCCGGATACCCCAAGTTCCACATATAATTTCATTTTCAAAAACCTCTTTCTCGGACTAGGGACCTCGGAATTAGATTTCGGGCATACGCCCAAGTCCCATAGTTTCCTACGGACCCTTCAAGACTGTTAAATCACGGGTCCAGGTCCTTTTATCAAAACATTTACTGAAGTCAACTTTATTTAAATTTCTAATACAAAATTACCGTTTTATCAGTTTTTTCACATAAAAGCTTCCTGGCTAAATGCCCGGGATTCGCACACAAATCGAGGTGAGATAGAAGGAGGTTTTCACGACCTCGTAACACAAAATTAGCTAGAAATATACGGGATAACCTTTCGGGTCATCACAATTATGGGTAACAACTTTCCTCGAAAATTTCCGAAATCGGGGCACGTGGGCCTGGGGCTGAATTTTAAGAATCTTACATTTAAGGTTGGGTAACATCTCTAATAGTTGGAATACGAAATTTTGAGTATGTATTGATTAGTATACACTATTTGATTAGTTTTGGGTTGATTCGGCACCGAATTGAGGGTGTGAGCACATTATTGGACCGGGAAGTTGGCATTAAGACGAGTTAAGTCTCTTTTATAACCTTGTAAAAAGGAATTAACCCCATGCGTAATTCTGACCGCGTCCGCGCCTGAGCTTTCGCAGCCGCGTAATAATGAACGCAATATGCGTTTCTTCATATTTGAACCTAGGTTGGGCCTTGTTTCACTGACAGCGTAATGACCACCGCGTCTGCGTAAGCTTCTTTTGCAGCCATGTAATTTGGACGCGGACCACGTCCTTCATTTATGCTCAAGTTTAAAAGCCTCTGAACCTTGTCAAGCGCTCTCAGCTAAATTCCAATCGCGTCCGCGTAAGACTAATTTGCAGCCGCGAAATTTGGATTCGCGTTCTTCATTTTAGCCCAAAATGTAGAGTCTCTGAACCTTGATATACGCTCTCAGCGGAAATTCAACCGCGGTCGCGCTTTTCCATCACGGTCAATGTTGGTCCTTGTGCTAAAAAATAACCTTTGTGAATCTACTTTTGCGGACCACGTAATAGTAACCGCTTCAGCAGTGGTCCTTACGTGGCCGTGTTTTTCTGCCGCTCTCAACGCTCCAGTCTAGGCGTTGGATTTGTGCAAGTTTGACTGCTTCATGAGTTGATTATGGCTTCTTTGCCTCATTTTGACCAAACCCTGCAAGCAAACATATTAAGATAGTTTTCGGGAATAACTTTATGTATTTTTGACCCTAAACTTAAGTAAAAGAGAGAAGATAATAGGCTAAAATTCCTAGTTATCAACTCCCCCAAACTTAAGCTTTTGCTTGTCCTCAAGAAAACAAGGTAATTCCCACCTCCACAAGAAAAGGAAAACAAAATTTCAGGTATCCTAAGGTGACTTAATCAAGCATCAATTGAGACTAACAATTACCCTCAACACAAATGCATTATCAACAACATCATGCTATGACTTCTCGAGTTCCATAGTTCTAATGTGACACAAAAGCATCAAGAGTTGACTTAATTCATCAAGGAATCTCGCTCTTTTATGTAGGTCATTGTGGATCCAGACTCATCCTCATGTACTCTCCATGAGCTAATCTCACCTTATAGAATGTGACACTCAAAATAGGGATTGTAAAGAAGTGCGCTCATCACTCTCAAAAGAATGTCACAAGTCCGGCTCTAAGTACATAAGATTGCCCATCATGTAAATCACCACTAATGTAAGCTCACTCAACTTGAAATCCTATAATGCTTTAGAGGATGTAATGAAGGCTTTTTGGATCAAGGTAGGACATAAAGAAATATGATGGTATCATTTTTCCTTAAGCACTCCATTTTCTCATTTTGGCTCATACTTTCTTGACTCTTTGAGTAATTTTCTTCTTCCTTAGGGGAACTAGAGAGACACATTGTCACTCTTTCTTCTTCATGACAATCATTTTTCTCCTTTTTCCATCATTCCATGCCTTTCAACATTGTTTTCTTGAATCCTTTCAACCTTTACTTTCTATTTTTGACCGTGTCACTTGGTAGTGCCCCCTTAGGGCAAGTGTTCAATGCTTAATAAATTTGACCCATTTGTCTGAACATACTCTCCATCCTCCCCATCCCATTGTCTGAAGAACTTTGCCCTTGAGAATGATATGGAGGTGGATTATTGGGTTGTTGATACATCGCGAGTCTTTGAACCCTGAACCCCAGTTGCCTTGGTTGTTATTATTATTCCAACCCCCTTGATTTCCGTTTCCGCCCCTATTGTTATTGTTGTTCCCCTAATTGTTCGAATTGTTGTTGTTGCCATTGTTCCAATTCCCTTGGCCTTGGTTGCCCCAGTTTTGATTGTTCCCTTGCGATCTCCATTGTTGATTTGGAGAACTTCTCAGTTGTCCTTTAAAGTTGTTGGCATATAAAGCTTCCTCACTTTGATCATCATAACAATTGTCTTGGTTGTAACCACTACCACTTTGCTCATATTGATCATGATTGTTTTGCACTTGTTGACCAAGTTGTCTCCTCTTGTTGGCCACTAAACTCACCCCTTCCATGGTGTTTACTTTCTTTGTCCCTTGAACTTGCTGAAGCTGGCTTTTGCTAGCTGATTCATAGTAGTTGTCAACTCAGCTATGGCTTATCCATGATCATGATGTTCCTTGTGAAGATTCGGGTCACCTTTAGGAACTTTTTCCTGACTTTGCCAAGCTGAAGAAGTGTCAGCCATTTCATCAAGTATGTCACAAGCATCGGCATACGGCATCTTCATAAAATTTCCCCCAGCTAGCTGATTCACCACGCACTGATTGATCCTTTTAATACCCCTATAGAAATTCTGCTGAATCATTGCTTCAGCCATGTGATTGGTGGGGCATTCCATTGCCATAGTTCTATAATGCTCTCAGATTTCATGTAGGGATTCATTAGGTTTCTGTTTGAAGGCAAGATCTCATCCATCAATGTTGCCATATGTCCCGGTGAGAAAAACATGGTTATAAACTTATCATACAACTCATCCCACGTGTTGATGGAATTGTTGCGGAGCCTCTCGAGCCAGTCCGAAGCTTTCCCTCTAAGTGAAAAAGGGAAAAGTCTCAATCTCACCGCATCCTCCGACACGTTCGTCTTGGTGCTCCCCCAACATGTATCCACAAAACCCTTTAGATGTTTATATGCATTCTGATGGGGTTTGCCAGTACAAAACTACTTTTCTCCAATAAGTTCAACATAGCATTTGTAATCTGAAAATTGCCTGCCCGAATCCGAGGAGGGACAATTGCACTTGTGTAACCTTCATTGGGAAGCACCCGGTGTGCTGCCCGTGGAGGACGTGGGGGAAGGTCTGGAATGTTGTCATAAGCCTGGAGGCCTCGTCTTTTGGCCTTGAGGTACTAGATTAACCTCGTCCTCACCATTGTCATCTACCTCCTCCCCTGGAAGAACATTTCCAAGAGGATCATTATGCGCCATTGGTACCTAAAGCGGTTAACACACAAAAGTTAGTTAAACAGAAGGAAAGAAAAACAAGACACACAACTAGTTAGATAGATAGCCAAAATTGTCTAACTCCCTAGCAACAACCCCAAAAAGTGATTGGTTCCAACCCTACACCACCATATAGTAGGAAAGAGTGGTCGATGCAGTTTTACCCGATAAGGTCGGGATCGATTTCCACAGGGAGTTAATTTTGTTTGGAGTTGGCTATCTAACTATTCTAGATGCGCGTGCTGTTTCTAATTGCACTTCAAAACATTGTTGTGATTGATTCTATTCTAGATTTAATAATATTGAATGCTAATAATAATCTAAATACAATATTTTTATGAAAGTTTTCAAGGATTAAAAGGCACTAGGGAAGTGACTTCCGCCTAGGCGAGTATCTAATGGGTATATAGAATCTAGGACAAGCTTGTTATGATTGGGGTCGTGATATACCCATCACATATAAGTGCTCACTCTATACCTCTCGGTAGTTTGAGTACTTGACCTGATTTGGTTTTCTCAAGTCCAAATGGGTGCTCATGCATAGAAAATGATATTAGCTCAAGTTGGGTATTACTATCTATAGGTTTAACCCTTTCATTGGAGCTATCAATCTCTTGAATTCACCCCAATTCCTTGTTAGCCTAATTTTTCTAGACTTAGTCCCTCTTTCTCAAGAAGAGCCTAAGTCATAAAGGCACGAATCAGTGTTTGCAACCACCAATTGTACAATTAAAGCATGAATTTAAGCTAAATATCATTAACCCATAAATAATTAAGCCCTAAAAGCCAAGACCCATTAAATACCCATACTAGGGTTGGGTCACAGCCCTAGCTATAAGGTCCAGCTACTCAAGATAGTAGCAGAAATAAAAGATAAAGATGAAATATAAGCCATAATATTCAAATACAAGATGAAAATCTAAAGATTGAATATAAATCTACTCTAAAATTACTCAAAAAGGTAAAACCCAGTCCTTCACGTGCTCTCTAAAACAAAACTTGACCTAAGAATGTCAAAAAGGTCTATTTATACTAAGCAGAAATTTCGGACAAAAATGCTCTTGCGGAGGATTCGCGGACGCGTAATTCTGACCGCGTCCGTTCTTGAGCTTTCGCGGCCACATAATAATGATCGTGGTTTGCGTTTCTTCATATTTGAACCTGGGATGACCCTTGTTTCGCTGACAACGTAATAATCACTGCGTCTGCGTAAGCTTCCTTCACGGCCGCGTAATTTGGACGTGGACCACGTCTTTTATTATGCTCAAGTTGCAAAGCCTCTGAACCTCGTTAAGCATTCTCAGCTAAATTCCAACCGCGTCCGCGTATGATTAATTGGTGGCCGCGTAATTTTGACGCGGGCCGCGTTCTTCATTTGAGCCTAAACTTTTGAGTCTCTGAACCTTGATAAACGCTCTCACCGGAAATCCAACCGCGGTTCCGCTTTTCCATCGCGGTCAGCATTGGTCCTTATGCTAAAAAATAGCCTCTCTAAATCTACTTTCACGGACCGCGTAATAGTGACAGCCTCGGCGGTGGTCCTTACGCGGCCGCGCTTTTCTGCCGCTCTCAGCGCTCCAGTCTCGGCCTTGCATTTGTGCAAGTTTCACTTCTTCATGAGTTAATTATGGCTTCTTCGGCTTATTTTGACCAAACCCTGCAAGCAAGCATATTAAGTTAGTTTTCGAGAATACGTTTACGCATTTTTGACCCAAAACTTAAGCAAAAGAGAGCAAATAATAGGCTAAAATCTCTAGTTATCACCCTCCCCGATTCTTAATTTAAGATGACTCTTAAGTCATTAATAGAGGTGGCAAGAGTAAGAGGGGTGGGCAAGTCTTGAACGTGAGTCACCTTACTCATTCAAGGAAAGAGATCCATTTTAAGTTCTTTACAATTCAACACCAACGTTACATAGAAACTTTACAATTCAACACCAACGTTGTTGCTAAGTTCTTAAAGAATGGTTTCGGGTAACATTTTCTTTACCTAGGAACGTGATTGCTTCGAGCTTTTCCTACGACTTGTTCCGTGTTATGTCCCATTAACATGTATTAGAGGATTGTCAAGTGAATCGACTCAGGTGTGTTAAGGTTATCCCTTCTTTCTTTTGGCATGACCCAAGCAATGATACGTAAACGTAATGTTATTCCATAAATGTTCTACTCTTAGCAGTTAAGGATGTCTATATTATTTATTCCTGTAAAGTGATACTCAAGCATGTCTAAGTATGTTCCTATGTCCTTATTGAGGTATTTTATAAAGATGTTAATGTTCATAATATAGTAATACATGCATACACATTTACCATCAAGTTACGGCCGGTCGGGCAGTCATGCATTTACCATCGAGCTACGGCCGATCGGGCAGTCACACATTTATCACCGAGCTACGGCCGGTCGGGTAGTCGTGCATTTACCATCGCGCTACGGACGGTCGGGTAGTCGTGCATTTACCATCGTGCTATAGGAGGTTGTTTAACATAGACCTCTTCATGAATGAAGCCATCTTAAAATGCACTTTTAACATCCATATGAAATAATTTAAAACCTTTAAAAGAAGCATACGCTAGTAAAATACGAAATTCTAATCGTGCAACTAGAGCAAAGGTTTCATCATAGTCTACTACTTCCTGTTGAGTAGCCCTAAGCGACTAGCCTTGATTTGTTCCGGATAAGTTTAACTTCTTCATTCAGTCTGTTTCTGAATACCCACAGTGTTCCTATGATTGTTGTGTTTGCTGGCTTGCGCACCAATGTCCAAATTTGATTTTTTTCAAACTAATCAAGTTCTTCTTACATAGTATGTACCCAACTTCAGTCTTTCAGAGCTTCATCAACTTTCTTTGGATCTAATTGGGATATGAGTACAATGTTAGCCTTTTTATTTAGAGCTCCTCTTGTTTTCATTCCATCAATTGGATTTCCAATGATAAACTTCTAAGGATATTCAGGTTCGCTTCTCCATTCGTTTGGTACTGCTTCAGTACGTTGAGTAGTCGACTCATTCTAAGGTTGATCATGCTCACTGACGTATTCATTAGTCGACTGTGGAATTTCATTTGAATTATCAGCAGATTCTTTTGAAATTAATTGTTCACTGATCTTTGCTTAATTTTGAGAGGTCTCGTCATCACCTGCAAGATCTCCTTTCTCGGCCATAGAGTTATTATCATCAAAAATAGCATGAACTAATTCTTCTACATATAAAGTACGCTTACTATAGATTCTAAAATATCTACTATTATTAGAGTAACTGAGAAATATACATTCATTACTTCTTGGGTCAAACATACCAAGATTATCCTTACTATTACTGTGGACAACGCATTTGCTTCCAAAAGGATGAAAGTATCCACTGTTGGCACTCTTACCTTTCCATAGTGCATATGGAGTCTTCTTTAAAATAGGTCGAATTAAGCACATGTTGTGAATGTGACATGATGTGATGACTGCTTCTGCCCAGAAGTGGTTTGGTAGGGAATGCTCTAGTATCATGGTTCTTGCCATATCTTGTAAAGTTCTATTCTTATGTTCAACCACTCCATTTTGCTGTGGTTACCTTGGTGCTGAGAAGTTATTAGTGTATCCTTGATCATTGCAGAATTCCTCAAATGCTACATTTTCAAATTTTCCTACATGATCACTCTGAATAGTCGAAATAAGGTACCCCTTTTCTCTTTCTATCTTTTTGTAGAAAATCTCAAAGTTATTTAGAGATTCATCTTTGTGAGGCAAAAATATTACCTATTTAAAACGTGAGTAGTCATCCACAATAACAAAAGCATACCTTCTTCCTCTTATACTGGTAGTTCTAGTAGGTCTAAATAAGTCCATATGTAGTATTTGAAGAGGATCGCTAGTGGAAATTATATGCTTAGGTTGGAAAGAGTTTCTAGTTTTATTACCAAGCTGACATGCATCACATACATGGTATCTAGAGTATTTTAGCTTAGTACCAATGACCAAATAATGTTTCGAGAGTTTTTCAATCAAATGCATGCTGGCATGACCTAGCTTTTTGTGCCAAAGCCAGGGATCATCAGTGATGGATGCAAAATAGATATGACTTTCCAAATTATCAATGCAATCTATAATATAGACATTTACGTACCTATTTCTTGAAAGAATGATTTTACATGATTCATCTTTAATAGCACATCCATTTTTCTTGAATTTTACTTCATATTCAGTATCACATAGTTGGTTGATGCTTAGCACATTGTAATTTAGTCCGTCTATAAGATAAATTTCAGTGATATCACAGTTGTTATTAAACGGAACAATTTTGGTACCGAAAATTTTGCCATTTGAATCATCACCAAACATAACATTTCCTCCATTGATTTTGGTAACTTCTTTGAAGATATTTCTGTCGTCTGTCATGTGACTGGAAAACGCACTGTCGAGATACCATTTTCCTTTTTGACTTTTCATGTGTTGTCCCTGCAAAGAAAGATTATTGCCTTCCTTTAGTTACCCAAGCTTGATTGGGTTCTTGTTGGTTAGTTATACCAGTATTAGGGATATTTTTTGGTATCCAAATCTATCCCGAAACATTTTATATAAGAAATCTATAGAAGGAATATTTGTGTCCAACCATATTACAGTATTGACAAACATNCAAAGAAAGATTATTACCTTCCTTTAGTTACCCAAGCTTGATTGGGTTCTTGTTGGTTAGTTATACCAGTATTAGGGATATTTTTTGGTTTCCAAATCTATCCCGAGACATTTGATATAAGAAATCTATAGAAGGAATATTTGTGTCCAACCATATTACAGTATTGACAAACATGGGTTGTTCAGTCTTTGACCTACCAATGTTGTTAGTAGTTGTGGACTCTGTTCTGTAAGAACCTTCTTCCAGTTGACTTGTAAGTCGCTTGTTTAGACTCGATAGAACTGTGATTGGTGGACTTGCGCATGCCTTTAAGGTGCATTTGCAATTCCTGAACCTCATCTTGAAGTACTTCTCTTTCGGTTTCACATACTTCATGTTTGAGTACCCAGTCCTTATTTTCCTTATTGAGTCTCTTTAATTCATTTAACATTTTTTTAGACTATTTTAGGATAAGATCAAGCATATCCTGCAATTAGTTACATCTATCACAGTTATAAGGTCTTACCTCACTTGTTTCACCTCATTCCATGAAGCAATTTTCAGTATCTTCTTTATATTCGTCGTCTGATGTATCTTCATCAGTCTAGCATCCAGAGTATTTGTTCATATCATTTTACAAAATCGTCGTGAAACATAGATTTGCTATGTCTTCATGTTCTGAAATATCTTCATCGCTATAGCTTCCGAAAGATTTGTTTTTGTTGAAACCTCTAGAGACTTTTCTTTTAAGATCTGGGTATTCGGCTTGAACATGGACATACCTTCCACATTCGAAGCATTTTTCGTCAGTTTTGTCTTGTTAATTTGTATTGCCTGATTCGTTTAGATGACATCCTTCCCTTCTTTGATTTTTTTTGTATTCTCATTAATCTATCCATGTTTCTTGACACGATGGAAATTTCTTCTTCAAAGAGCTTTTGGACAGTCATCAGCATTCAGGACCTTCTGTTGTAGTTTTGAAACCAACCATTTTCTTTTTTTTCTTCATGATTNAATCTTGAAAACATCTCCTTAATGGATTCTGCTTCTTTCATCTGGAAGAGTTCATAATCGTGAACCAATAGATTTATCCGAGCTTCTTTCACTTACTAGTTTCTTCTTAAGTAGCTTCTAATTTGTCCCATGTTTCCTTGGCGGTATCACAACTTGAAATTTTCCCGTGCTATTCTCCACTAATTGCATTATAAAATAAGTTTCGTGCCTTAGCATTAACTTGAACGACAATCATTTGCTCTTCTATGTATTCATCTATATCTTCAGGATCAGAGGGTTGTTGAGTTGTTGTTGGTGGTGGATAATTTCCCTTTTTGATAACGTGCCATACTTTGACATCGTAAGACTTCNGCAAAGGGGGGGGGTGAATTGTAACTTTTCCTTTCTTTTACGAGGTTGTCGACTAAATTTCTTTCTAGTCGACTCGACTTTTTATATGAGATGTAAACTAAATACAGAAAATTAAACTACAAAAAGTAAATGACACAAGATATTTTTTACTTGTTCGGATTTAGAATGAATCCTATGTTCAGTCCCCTTGGGTTGCAACTGTGTTCTTTTTCAAGTATGAAGTGTCACGACCCAAAACCCACTATAGGTCGTGATGGCGCCCAACGTCACTGTTAGGAAAGCCAAAAGTGAACTAACAACTTAATTACTCATTTTATTATTTTTGAAATCATGTATCTTGTTAGGTGGAGACATAAATGCGTTCAGAAATCATGAATACATAAAATGTTAGTAAGATATAAAATAAAAGATGACATTATCAAGCCGAACCATAAACAACCACTAGAGTATCCCAAAACCCGGTGTCACAAGTGCATGAGCATTTACTAAGGAGTACAATAATATACAACATTTGCTGGAATGTAAATAAGACAAGATAAGGTAATAGTACGATAAAGACTCTGTGGGCTGTGATACGTAGCCTAGAATGCAGCTCACCATAAAATCTACCCAGCGGTTGCGCTTACGCGCTAACATGTCAGATCATGCACATTTAGTGCAGAAGTGCAACATGAGTACGTAAATCAACGCATACCGAGTAAGTATATTGCCTAACCCCAGAGAAGTAATCTTGAGGGGCCGACATCGACACTTACTAGAGTCCAGTAAAGCAATAAGATAACTCGTAAGAATGTACGAAACATAACAACATAATGGGATAAAACAATAACCAACAACTTAGAAAATATCAAGTGCCAATATCAAATGATTAAGGAATACCTTATACAACGTTGAGAATCAATGGACGGATAATCTCGTGAATATTCTGACTGCTAGCGATATATCGTATGATTATGCCGAGGTCATACGGCTCGATCTCGAATAATGTGTACACGGTCGAGAGTCGTCAGGCACAAACCATAGATGCATCTATTATACTGTTGAGGCGTTCGGCCCACTCCACAAGAAAGGAAGGAACTTATCGAATTACAAGACACGTGCTTAAAATAAAACACATGAGCATAAAATGGATATGTGACCTTCACCTGTTTTCAAATAACTTGCCGAAACCTCAAGGTGATAAGGCTCGGCCTAATATGTATATATGTCTTACTAAATCAAATTTCAATTATAAACCCAATTAATTAAGCCAGCAGAATGAGTTCAAATAATTCAAATATTACATGATAAATTCCTAAGTCTACCCCGACATAAACATGTTTTAGCTACGTATGGACTCTCATCATCTTGTGCGTACGTAGCACATAACTATTACCTCGCCTAGGGGGTAGTTTCTCCCTTACAAGGTTAGAAAAAAGACTTACCTCACTCTGAAGTTCCATAACCGGCTCCAATGCCTCTCTAACTCTTCAATTCAAAGTCAAATGATCCAAATGTCAAACAATGTACAACTCAATCGAAATATACTCCAATGCGTATAATTCAACAATTTATAATGATTCTTAACTTTGCTTGAAGAGTCAACAAAGTCAACCCCCTGGGCCACGTGCCCGGATTCAGAAAATATTTGAAGATAAACTTTACCCATAACACCACAAACTCAAATATATAATATATTCCCAATTTCGTGGTCAAAATCAAGAAATACCAAATTCTATTTTTTTTTTTTAAATCTCACAATTTATACTAATTTCCATGTTTAAATCTTTGTAGAATCCATGTAATTAACTTACAATATGTGGGTATTACTTACCCTGCAATAGATGATGAAAATCTTCCTCCAAGAATCGCCCACCCACATGAAAATGTGATAGAAATGGGCTAAGTCTCGAATTAAAAGCACCCACTACCTAGCAAATTTTGCATCTGCGGTTCGCCAGTCACACATGCGGCTCTGCACCTGCGAAAAAAACCATCGCAGGTGTCGTCACCTCTAAGACCAGCCATCCCCGCTTCTATGAAAAAATTCTCACTCCTGTAAAACTTCACCAGCATGCCCGCTCCGCTTCTGCGGAAGGTTTGGTCGCACCAGCGGTTGTGCACTTGCGCTCCGGTCTTCGCATCAGCGGAAGGCCATCCCTCTCCTCCTTCGCTTATGCGCTCAACTGCCTGCATTTCAGAGCTTGCAGGTGCGATGGATTCTTCGCACATGCGCATCCAACCAGCCTCGGTCCTATCTGCTTCTGCGACTTCTAGGCCGCATCTGTGGTCTCGCCCCTGCAGCCAAAAACCTTGCAGGTGCGATCACAATAGAAGCCTCAAGCTTCAGCAATTCTCCAAGTCCAAAACTCAACCCGATTCGAACACGATTCACATCAGAGGCGCCCGGGACCCCATCCAAATGTACCAACCAGTCCCGAAACTTAACACGAACCCGCCTGAGGCCTTAAATCATACCGAACAACATAAAAACTACAAATCGATGATTGAACCCTTTCTTTAAACTTTCAAACTTCCAAACTTCGATGAACGCGTCTAAATCAATTTAAAACATTGCGGGATGATGCCAAACTTTGCATACAAGTCACAACTCATGATACGACCTATTCCAAGGATCCAAATCCCAAACAGACACCGATAACACAAAATAAAACATCCTTTATATGCAGAAACACTCCCTAAGAAATGAAAAGTAAGGATCGAAGATTTGAGATGAAAAAGGAACGAGTAGCAAAAATTCAAAAGCAAAATCAATCAAGGGTTTTGCAGATGATTAATGAAGGATATTATAGGAAGGACCTAATCAAAGGAAATTAAGGTCACAAAACTATGCAGTAAAGATTCCTCCATTAAAAGACGACAATCAAAAGCCGGAATCAAGGGATCTGATTTGATACTTCAAATAATGGGAATATTCTTCCAGCAAAGGAATATTCTTCCAGCAAAGGAAAAGACAAGAAGACCTCACAGAGTATAAATATATATATGTACCGGCCTAGAAGAGATATACTTTGATTGAACCAGTACCAATATTTTTCTAGGGAGAGAAGAAAGAGAGAAAAATCACTAGTTATGCATTGTATCGAGAAGCGAGAAAAAACGTAATATAGTGACGAAGTTGTTGGTGTATAATAACACCAACCCTCCTATATCAAGAGACATCAAATAGTTGAAAGAGAACACCCCTACAAACCGAAGGGAACTGGACGTAGGATTCACATTAAATCCGAAACAATATAAAGATCAGGGTGTGTATAATTCATGCATTCTTGCTTCTGCTTTCATTTAGATTCCGCCTTTGTTTCTAGTCGATTAATTGGCAAACTATTCAACTACTTAGGATAAAAAAGGATAATTACAGTTGGTATTAGAGCATGTCTCACATATTTATCTTCTGCTTAACAGCTAGTAAGAAAAGATCATGTTAAACCACGTAACTATTGGAGAACTCTTTCAAGAAGGGACATCACAAGTAAGGAAACCATATTTCAATATAAAACACTTCTCTCATTGGAAGGTGTGCATGGAAATTTATTCAAAGTCCTATGATGTCAAAGTATGGTGCATTATTGCAAAATCATTTTTAGGCACAAAAAGTAAGTACGACATTCATATCCTCAATAATGTCTCATAAGACCCATACTGAGGAAGACCCTGTATGAATTATGGAAGGCAAAAAGCCTAACATAGGCTACTTTCATGCATTTGGAAGTAAATGCTTCATCAACAACAATGGTAAGGATAACCATGAAAAATTTGATCCAATGAGTGATGAAGGTATTTTTCTCGGCTATTCCATTAATTGTAGATCTTTTAGAGTTCACAATAGACGTACTTTATCTGTAGAAGAACCTGTGTATCTTATATTTGATGACAATAGCATTACAGTCGAGAAAGGAATCGCTGCAGGTGGTCAGTCAAGAAGCACCATAGGCACACAAGTCACAAAAGTCAATTGATAGTACAAACATAGTCACAGAGTTGACTAGTGAACCTGTTAGCAACCATACTGAACCATAAAAGAAGTCAACTACTCTTGTAGTTGGAACGCGACCAAATGAATGGAGAAGCCAACCATAATACCCTCAAAAGATTGTCATAGGGTATCCAAGAGAAAGAATAAAAACCAGAGGAGCTCTCAAGAAGAAGAAAAACATTGTACTCGTTTCTCAAGTCGAGCCAAATAATGTTGATGAAGCCTTAAAAGACTCCAGCTGAGTACAAGTTATGTAGGACAAACTTGATCAATTGGACAAGAATCAAGTCTAGGAACTGGTACCTAGGACAAGAAATGCTAGTCTTGTCGGAACTAAGTGTGTATTCAGAAACAAGTTAAATTAAGATGGAAAATTAGTCAGAAACAAAGCCAGATTAGTAGCTTAAGGCTACCCACAGCAGGAAGGAGTCAAGCATGATGAAACCTTTGCACCGGTAGCACGGTTAGAATCGATTTGCATACTACTTGCCCATGCATCTTTTAAATGTTTTAAGCTATTCCAAATGGATGTCAAAAGTAATTTTTTATATAGTTTTATTACGAGGAGGTATATGTAAAAAATCCTCCTGGCTTTGAAAACTCACAATTTCCTTACTATGTATATAAGTTAGCTAAAGATCTCTATGGACTCAAACAAGCCCCTCGAGCTAGGTATGAAAGATTGAGTTCCTTTTGAATTGATCATAGTTTCTTCAGAGGTATGTTAGATACTACTTTATTCATCAAAAGATCCATTGAAGGTAATCTCATTATCCATATCTATGTAGATGATATTATATTTGGTAGCACTAATCTTCTTTTGTGCACGGATTTCTGAAATCTCATGCAGAGTGAGTTAAAAATGAGTATGATGTGGGAACTCACATTTTTCCTTGGAATCCAAATTCATCAGTCAGAAAGTGGCATATACATCATCCAGACCAAGTATACAAAGGAACTAATTCAAAAGTTTAGAATGAGAAATGCTAAAGCAATTGGAACTCCTATGGACCCCTCTACAAGTTTAGACAAGTATGAAGAGGGAAGCTCAATGAACGAAACCAAGTATCATGAAACTATTGGATCCTTACTATATCTAATTGCTAGTCGACCAAATATGATGTTTAGTGTTTATAAATTTAGTAGGTTTCAGTCAGCTCCTAAGGAGTCACACTTAACTGTAGTAAAGCGAATAATTCGCTATCTTATTGGAAACACTTCTTATGGACTATTGTATCCACGCTCTAACAAATTTTAAACTTGAAGTATTTTAATATGTTGAACTTCCAGATGACAAGGAAGATAGGAAAAGCACAAGTGGCACTTTTCAATTACTGGAAAATACATTAATATCCAAGAACAATAACAAAAAGGGATCAGTAGCTCACAACTGAGGCAGA
>MDKJ01338263.1:0-29308 GCA_005239525.1 Nicotiana knightiana | reverse complement strand
CATGAGCTCGGAAGAGCAAGAAAAAGAGATTCGAAAGTTCAGAGTAAGCTGGTGTTATCTTCAATGTCACCTGAGATTGATATTCGGTGGAAGAGGCTTTGTACCATGGTCATGGGTTCTTGATGTGTCTTATTGCCTTGTGTGGAAGGTCGTGGAAGCATGACCGCGAAAAGATTGCATAAGTGTGACATGTAGTCACTTGATGGATTGAAGATTTGGACTGAGTATAAAGAAGTGCAATGTTGTTTATTTGAGAAGTTATGCCTGAGAGGCGTTCAGTTCATTTGGTTGTGGATTGTGGGGTGTTATTCTCGGCTATGATGGTTGTTCTTGCATATTATGAGAGGAAGTGGGTTAATATGGACCCGGGTAAAAGCTATTAGCTTAGTTGGTGCGAGCAAGGTAGACTCGATGTTTGTGGATGGATTTAAATATGATTATGGGCTCCGTATGAGACATGCGTGTTCATTTCAGTAGAGCGCTTTTTATGGAAAGGTATTAGAACAACAGATGTTGCTCCATCTTTGTCAAATTTATGCGATATTGTGATTTGTGCCGTGTGAGTTGTGAAACGGCTTGATAATTTCCTCTGTGTTGAGGTCCCTCGTAGTGGGGATGTTATGTGAGCAGGATAGCTCTTGAGATCCAGAGTGTATATATGTATATCGCACCTCAGTTGTGCTTGCGTTTTGTAGCATGCGGCTTTGTTAGTATCCCCAGGATGGTATTATGTACTTAGCATGCTTGTGACCGATATTCAGTAATTTGTAATAGTGAGCAAATCAAATTTGTATATATATCTTCTTATGTAAATTTTATGTGTGGATCAGGTGGCACATCACCACGGGTATATATTTGGATCGGGTTACACGCCTCAACAATGTGATGATGAGAAGGGTTGATATATATTTAATTTTCTTATGTTTTACTTCCTATTTTCTGAGAAAAGTTCATATTAGTTGCGTGAGTTGAATAGTCCCTTCCTGAGTCATATCTTATTTATCATGTTCGAGTTATGGCCTATTGGCACGATGTGGTATCATGTGAGGCTGTTGGTCATGTTTGGGGTGATTTGTTGTCTGAGCAGTTCATACTGGGTGAGACGAGATTGTCGGATCAGGGATCAGTGCAATAAGGTTATGTGAAGTGTATATCAAAGAACAAATACCATTATTCAGGTTCATAATGAAGTGATGCTTCTAGTCAAGATGAGGTATTCAAGGATTTGTTAACTCTGCAGTTGGGGATGAGTTTCTGCACATTTCCTCCGTTGTGGTGGTATCGTCAGCATTATAGCAGGACGTATGTATATTTGTTATGAGGTGCATCGGGAGCACCAGATTTGTGAAATTTTGGCTATTAAGGTTCAGGGAGTGTCATTGTGGTCAGATGATGGATAATGCCATGTATGGTGCCGATTCAGCAAAGGTACGCAGTTGTGTTCTGGTGCCTCGTGTGGTAGTTGATACGGTGATTATATGTTGGAAGTAGGCCAGGCAGAAAATTTCAAGTGTTGGAACTAGGTTCTGAGCTTATTATATGGATAAAAGAAGAAATCTTCAGATTTGATCAAGCTAATGTACTCAACTGGGTTGTAGTAGCACGGGTAGGTGCTCGAGGTGTTAAACAGTGATTTCAGATAACTCCAGAGAAGTTCTTGGCACGTTCGAGGACAAACGTCAGTTTAAGTGGGGGAGAATGTAACGACCCGACCGGTCGTTTTGAGCTCTAGCGCGTCGCTCAACGGTTTGAAGATGTGAGCAACTCCGTTTCAGGTATTATGACTTGTAGGTGTGGTCGGAATTGAATTTCGGGAAGTTTAGAGTTGATTTGGAAAGAAAATTCTCATTTCAGAAGCCTTAAGTTGGAAGAATCAACTAAGATTGGGCGTATGTCCGGATCGGGTTTTGGATAACCCGGGAGCGTTTCAGCGCATATTGTGGAAGCCATCATTTTTGAAGAAATTTCTTAAGTTTGGCTTGAAGCGCATTTTAGTGATGTTGATGTCCATTTGGGATTCCGAGTCTGGGAATAGCTTCGCATGGTGATTATGGAGTTGGGAGCACGATAGGAAGTGAATTTGGATGTCAGTAGGTCATTTTGAAGTCATTTGGCTAAAGATAGAAATTTGAAGGTTTTTGTGAAATCCGACCGGAAGTGGAAGTTTTGATATCGAGGTCGGAATGTGATTTCGGAAGTTGGAGCAGGTCTGTAATGTTGAATATGAATTGTGTGCAAAATTTGAGGTCAATCGGAAGTGATTTGATAGGTTTCGACATCGAATGTGGAAGTTTGAAAGTTCTAAGTTCATTAAGCTTGAATCAGGTTGCGATTCGTGATTTCGATGTTGTTGGAGGTAATTTCAAGGCTCGACTAAGTCCGTGTGAGGTTATGGGACTGATTCGTGGGATTTGGATGGGGTCCTGGGGGCCTCGTGTGCGTTTCGGGGAGAATTCAGACCATTTTTCTCTGTTTTGCTGCTGCTGTCTTCTGTTGTATCTGGTGTGCTATGCGACCGCGGTCCCTTGTGTGCGATCGTAATGAAGGAAAATTGAGGGGCTGGAATTTTTCCTTGTTTGGGGCATCTGGAGCTTGGCCTGTGCGAATGTAGGAGATGTGATGCGAACGCACAGAAGGAAATCTGGGGGCAGCATAGTTGGTCTATGCGATCGCATAGAGGGTTTTTTTTCTGGGCAGTGTTTTAAAAATGGAATTTGTGGCCATTTCTTCACTTCTTCCTTGCTATGGCCGATTTTGGAGGAGTTTCAGGAGAGGATTCCTTCATGCAATGTCTAGGTAAGTAAATTCCTCCTGTTTTTAAGGTAAATACAAGACTATATGCATGAATTAGACATGGAAATAGGTAGAAAAATTGGGATTTTGGAGAAAAGACCTAAAAATTTGTATTTTGGATTTCTACCACGAATTGAGCATGAATATTTGAGTAAATTGTATATTTGAGTTAGTAACGCTATGGGTAGGGTATATTTTCGATAAATTTCGGATTCCGGGCACATAGGCTCGAGGGCATTTTGGTCATTTCACTGAGCGGGGTTGGGAAAGTATATAATTTGAATTTGTTGTGAGTATTAGGATGAATTTTCATTGGGTTGTCGTTGTCTGGATAGTTTCGGAGTGTTGTGCAAAGATTTGAGTCGTCGGAAGGGCTTGGAGGCCGGTTATGGAATTTCGGAGCGAGGTAAGTCTCCTTTCTAACTTTGTGAGGGGGAATTTCCCCCTAGATGAATTAATTAAGTATATGCTATTATCTTCGGGGGCTACGTACGCACGAGGTGACGAGAGTCCATGCGTAGCTACTATTATGCCATGCCCGGGTAGCATAGAACCCACTAGCATGCCTTACCTGTTGTACCTATGATCTTGTCTGTAATATTAGACTGCTAATATAATTAAAATTGCAATTGAATGACTAAAGAAGATTATAGTTTATTTTCTTAAGCATCTAAAAAGAGAATTGATTTCCTTTGCGGGTAAATGTACTTCCGGATAAGGTTGTATTATTAAACATTATAAGAACTTGGCAAGTGAATTTTGAAAAAGGATTTAAATACTATTTTGTGGTTTTTAAAAGAGAAATGAGTCATTTACTTGAGTATTTGTGTTCCCGATGTATTCGGGGTGGATTGTTGAGTGTGCATGTCTACATGTGACCGCTTCGCAATTTACATTCCGCGAGCGGAGTGTTATTTTCCCCACTCTCATGGGAGGGGGCCGTACGCCACAGCGAGATTGAAAGAAATATTATGGTTCGGGCTGTTCGACCCTCGGCAGTGCACAAAGATGATTATTATGATGGCTCAGGCCGGTTGCCCTTATCCCGTATGTGCATGCTAAATTATTATTTTTCATGATTTTGAAGTGATAAGATATTTGGGGGAAAATAAAGAAGAAATTGTGGATTTATGATATTTGGGGGAAAACAAAGAGGAAATTGTTTATTTAAGATATTTTTGAAAATATTGAGGAAGTGGTAACTGTTTGTTTATTCCTAGTATTTACTTGGATTTCAGTGCCTTATATGTATTGCTGCTTTGCTACCTTTACATACCTACCGTGTTCATCTTATGCTGTTAATTAATTTGCTGGCCCTTAGTGAGTGTCTAATTTGACCTCTCGTCACTACCTCTCTGAGGTTAGGCGGGCGACTTACTGAGTAAATGTTGTTTTTGTACTCATACTACACTTGCTGTGCATTTTATTGCATAGGTACTTCCATAGCAATGTGGAGGATTCAGAGACTTAGGCGAGCTGCATCATCTAGAGGCGATCCGCAGCTGACAGAGTCTCTCTCGTACTGTATTTATTACATTATTTTAAATTTCCTTGTCCAATTTGTACTTCGGACAGGCTTTGTAATGATTGTATATATTTTTAGAAATTGCTCATGTACTTGTGACACCGGATTCTGGGATGTGTTGGGATATATTTGCTTAAGTGTAATATTTTAAACTATTATTTTACTTGACATATTTTATTTAGTTAATATGTAATAAAGTGAAAGGAAATTCTTTTTTATAAATGTTAAACAATAATTTATTTCGATTAATTAATGATTGGCTTGCTTGACAATGATGTCCGGCGCCATCATGACCTTATGGATTTTGGGTCGTGACATCGGGATGGGGTCTTCCAACACTTCCCACTTCTCAAGGTTACAACATTCACTGTTTCTTTGGGATTTATTTCAGTATCAGCAGGGAAGTGCTCAGAACCCTCTCGGATAATATTGTTGCAATCTGTCCCACTTGCTTCTCTAAATTTTGAATTGATGCCCCTTGTACTTCAAATCTTTCATCAGTTTTCACAATGAAGGCCTTCAAGAGATATTCTAGACCAGGCTGATTAGGCTGTTGAGGCTGAAACTGCTGCCTCAGGTAATTTGGGGTTGACTTGTTTCCATGCATTAGCGGTACCCTCAGGTTAACTCCATGAAAAACCGGGATTCTTCTGACCTATTGCATTGAAATTATAATTCCCCACAACATTCACTTTCTCAGTTGAAGCTTGGCACTCATGAGTATGGTGTCCTCTTCCACATATATCACAAGCTGCATGAGGCTCATTTTTTATCGAGGCTAAGGTCAGTTTCCGTATTTCCTTAACCATAGCATCAAGTTGTGCCTGTACATATGTGTTAGCATCAACTTGGTGAACATCAATTGATATTCTTCTTTCATCACTCTCCGAGGGCCACTGATTAGCATCTTCAGGTAACTCATCAAAAAATGTAACTATCTCTTTTGGAGTCTTCTTCATCAAAGGGCCTCCAACTGCATTGTTCAATGTTCTATGCGAGGCCGGAGTCAATCCATCCCAAAAGTCCTGGAGTTGCCTCCAGAGTTCAATTCCACTATGTTGGCACTTTCTAACAATCTCCTTAAACCTTTCCCATGCTTCAAAAACAGTTTCAGTCTCTTTCTGGCAAAAGTTTTATATTTCTCTTCTAAACTTGCCAGTTTTAGCTGAGGAAAAATATTTATCAAGGAATTTCCTGGTCATGTCCTCCCATGTTCCAATCGATCCCATGGGCAAGCTTCAAAGCTACTTCTTTGCATCATCTTTAAGTGAAAAGTTGAATCCCTTAAGTACACTGCATCTTGACACCCTATTGTATTGAAAAGTGTTCATAATTTCCTCGAAGTCCATTAGATATGTGTTTGGATCTTCGTTCATCTTTCCTCTGAAGACACAACAATTCTGAATGGTTCGAAGCAACTGGAGGTGGTCTAACAATTGATAAGCCTTAATTGTAGACCAGTCTAGCATAATCATCCAGTGATCTCCCAGGCATGGGAGCTATATTTCCGAATTGGTCTGCAACCAAGGGTTGATTTTGAGCCATTCTCCGACCCGTCTCTTCTTCATAGATAATCTGTGCATCTGTAACAGTTGCTTCCCTAGCATCCCATGCTGTTTTTTCTTGTTGTTGGGATGCCTCCCTTACAACCAAATCTATATTATCATCACCATTTCCATCCATAACTTCTTTGGTTGAGGATTGCCCAACCTTTTCTAATGTCTCGGTGAGATTTTTTTCCTTCCTCAGCTGTCGTAGTTATTTTTCTATCTCGGGCTCGTATGGTAACACTTCTTTTGCAGAAGCTCGAGTCATGCACCAATATAAACCTGTAACCTACGCAAATTCAATGAACACCAAATTTAAAAAAGAAAATAGAAATAAAAAGAAAAAAATTCTTGATTAACAGTACAAACTATTTCAAACACTATTGATTGCCAATCCCCGACAACAATGCAAAAATTTGACGAGCGCAAAACATACACTTAAATTATGCTCGCTAATCAAAGATAGTATTGTACAATATCATTATCCACATGATTGGATTTAAACAGTATTTTATAGTTTCTATCTTGATTGCTATCCAGGAGGATCAACAGTTGAGATTTATAAGATGTCTAACTAAAATTAACTAAGAATCTAAAACTACTGACTAATGACAATTGAAACAAGGAATAAGCAAAGAAAGTTATCAATCGGAGAATGCCAGGACCCAATTTCCTATGGGCCGTGATGAAGCCAAACGTCGCAGCTAGGCAGCCAACATTGAACTAACCGTGTATCTGTTCTTTTAAGATTTTTGAAATAGTTGATTTTAAATATTACATAAGAAAAAGATGAGAAATTTAATAAAATAAAACGTAAAAAATTATAAGATCAAGTGTAGTATAATAAATACTAAAAAATCATTAAGTGTCTACTAATAGAATACACAAAACACTAAACTATTGTCTGAAGTAAAGTAGACAGAAAGTAAATACAAAATAAAGACTTCGGGTGCTGCATAACGGGTTAGGAAGGCAGCTCACCGCTAAGTCTCGATGTATCAGGAGTGCGCGCCAGGATGATGTTCAGATGCACCTGGCTCAGATCCTGCACAGTTAGTGCATAAGTATAGCATGAGTACATAAATAACATGTACCTAGTAAGTATCTGGTCTAACCTTGAAGAAGTAGTGACGAGAGGTCAACTTCGACACTTACTATGGGCTAACAATACAATACCGAAATTCTAAATACACATGAGTTATGTAAGCAACCATAAATCTCCATAACATCGGTAAATAAATATTTCTTTCACTAATAATAAATCCCAAGTCAATTTCCATCATTATATAATTGTAACTTCTCAAGCCAATAAAATCATATAAAAAAGATTAGGCTCCAAATGTTATTACGCATGATTTATACCGAGGTCGTACGACCCGATCCAAAAATATATGTATATACTGTGTGCACTGCCGAGGGTCGAACGACATGAACCATATATGCATCTATTAACTTGCCGAGGCGAACAATCCGTTTCCATGAGAGAAGAGGAAATTTACCTCGCTCGCGGAAATACTTGCGACGCGAGTGAACATAGATTTCTCAAAGTTATTATAAAATTCTTCCATTCTTCCACAAACATAAGAAATTTAAATTGGATACTTTAAATCTTAAAATCCTTAATCTCAGCTCTAGTTAAGACAACTAATATGCATGACCAACATAATAGAGCAAACAAAGCATGGTGTAAGCCTAAGACTACCCGGACATCACATAGGATATAGCTATGCACGGTAATCTCGTCACCTAGTGCGTATGTAGCTCCCCACACATATAATTCACAACAAAAATACACCTAAGGGGATGAGTTCCCACTTACAAGGTTAGGCAAGAGACTTACCTTGTTCTCAAGCTGACTTCCAATCCTCAAATTCATTCTAAAGCCTCAACTCGGTGCCAAATGACTCGAAACTACTCAAATTTTATATAATTTAGTCAATACATGTTCAAAAGTTCATAATTTAAAAACTAGAGTAATTTCCCAACCCAAATTGAAAGATTCCTAATATTCACCGCCAGACCCACATGCCCGGATTCCAGAATTTTTCAAAGAAAATTGTTAGCTATAACCTTACGAACCCAAATATATAATATTCATCCCATTCCATAATCATTTTCGTGGTTAAATTTCATGTTTTATCAAAACCTAGGTTTTTCAACTAAACCCATGATTTTCACAATTTTACACATTAAAATCTACCCATAATCTATGTTTTAAACTCATATTGTATAGAAAATTACTTACCTCAAAGTTCTAGGTGAAACCACTTTCCAAGAGCTCCAAGATCGCCCAAGAGATGAAAGTAAATGAGCCAAAATAGCCTAAGTCCCGCATTAAATGGAATATTCTGCCTTAAGTGATTTTCGCTTCTGCGGAGGGGTAGCCGCTTCTGCGGAAAAATCATCATAGATGCGGCCCTTCCCTAATTGGCCTACTTCCGCATCTGCGTACCACTAGCCCGCTTCTGCGGGACCGCATCTGCGACGTGAGTGTCGCACCTGCGTCTGCGGCTGCTTCTGCGGTTGCTTCCATCGCACATGTGCGTTCGCGGGTGCGTGCCATGTCATGCATCTGCAGTTTCTGGGCTGCCCATGCTGGCTCGCTTCTGTGAGCTTGTACTTGCGGCTAGCCATCTGCAGGTGCGATTGCACCAGAAGCTGGGTGCTTCAGCTATTCACCCAAGACTAGACGACCTTTGCGCATTGTCCGAATGGCATCCGGGTCCCCCAAGGCTCCGTCCAAATACACCAAAAAGTTTTAAATGATAAGACCAACTCGCTCACACCCTCGGAACGTGGAAACAACATTAAAACTAAGAATCGCAACCCAAAACCAATAGAATCAACTTATGAATTTCAAATTCTTCCAACTTACTCTGAACGCGCCGAATCATACTTAAACTACTCGGAATGACTCCAAATTTTGCGTGAAAGTCTTAAATCACCATACAGAACTATTCCCAGGCTCAAAATCCTAGTTGGACCTCGATAACACCAATTCCTACTTCAAATCAAATTTAAAGAACTTTAAAAACCTTTAATGTGCCAACTTCCAATATTAAGTGCCAAAATGCTCCGGTTCATCCAAAACCTGATCCGAATATACGCCCAAGTTCAAAATCATCATACGAGCCTATTGGAGCCATCAAATCCCGGTTCCGAGGTCATTTACTCAAAACGTTGACTCAAGTCAAACTTAGCCCTTTTAAAGCCAAACTATGGAACCAAGTGTTCCGATTTTAACCCGAACCCTTCCAAATCCCGGACTAACCATCCTCGCAGGTCATAAAATAGTAAAATCACATATGGGGAGTCTTATTTAGGGGAACATGGATCTGGAGAGTAAAATGACCGGTCGGGTCGTTATGGAGAAGATAGGGTTTTGATAGGATAGGTACAAGAAAATTGTTCGGGATATAACTCTAGATAATTCACTTCTAATGTTCAAGTAAGATTTTCGAATTCACTCACTTATTAGTTCAAACTTTCAGAAAAAACTCCTCTCTCGATTAAGTCTTAACCTTAGAAGATGAACCAATTGAAGCTTTGTGAAGATATGCAAGAATGTGTAGCAGACTGGTATTTAGGAGAACCTTTCTCGATTATTCTCCTAACTAGGTTTAATCAATGATTCAACTAGACTCTTTTGATTACTTAGAAGAATCTACGAACTCAACCAAAAATATAATTCAAAGATATCACAAGTTATGTCCCTCTTGATTACATGAGCAAGTGACTATAGATGCAACAATTAAATCATACAAAAATACTTCAATACATAAAACTAGAGTTATAATCCACAAACAATCATCAATACACCAAATTCATAAAACCCTAAAGAGAACTACTCCATAGATATGGAGCAATTCATCAAAAATATAATTGAAGTAAAGGAAAACATAAATTCTGTCCAAACTCGGGTCTTTAGTGAGGAAGGAATGATGAAATCCTTGTGCTTGTGTTCTTACAAGTCCTCCTTAGCCTCCTTTAGTTCAAAGTATGTCAAAAATCCAGAAAATAACATTTTTCGAAGTATTTATACCAAGTAGGGTCGGGCCCAAACAAAATTACCCTTTCCTAGACGAAGTAGGATATTCACTCTATAAAAAAATACACAGGCGCGTCGCATGGGGCGACGCACCACGCAAGGCATTAATGGGGAAATCCAGAGAGCTCAACATCTGTCAAGCAACATGATTTTCACTGTTGCGCCGCCCCACGCACCGGAATAGTGCCAAATTATCAGAGTGTGGCTTTTTTCTTGCCTTTTGACGTCCAGACTTGGTCCTCGACCCCCGAACACAATCCCGACTTAATCCCTTGTGATTTTACTCAGACTTCAAAGCTCCAAATAGTTGGAATTAGCTCCACAACATCTGCATAACTCGAAATCATTCCTACAAGAAATATAACACACAATAAGTGCAAAATACTACCAATTAAAGCTAACACAAATAAAGTGCAGTGAATTAGAGTGCAATAAGCGACTAAAACAAGAGATTATAGCCTACTATCACCGATCGTATTATGTTATTGGCACGTGAGTTGTCTGTGCAGATCTAAATATTGATATTATTGGCACGTGAGTTGTCCGTGCAACACGTGATTATCCGCGCGGGTTCTATTATTATCACGTGAGTTGTCCGTGCAGCACATATGTTGTCCATGCAGCATGTGGATATGGATCCATCCCCCTAGGGTCACCCTCTCATGTTTCTCTCTTGATGGTGTGCACGTGGTTATAGAGAATACTGATCTGTGGTTCGGAACAGATATGGAAAGTTGAAAGAATCCGATTAGCGTTGTGTGTAATTTGCATTTCAATGATCATTTATCTGATTTAACTGATCTTCACCTCTACATGCTTTAATATTGTCTGAGCAGAGTATTTGAGAAATTGAACACATCCACACACGGATGTTCTTCTCATTTAACTTGATGATTAGTTTTGGATATTGTTTTGTGCCGGTTTAAAAGACAGAACTACACAGGGATAACTAGTATCACTAATAGTTTAAGCTTCTCTTACCTTGACGTGTTTATTTATGATACTTATTGAGTTGGTTGTACTCATACTATACTCTGCACTTCGTGTGCAAATCCAGGTATTTCCGGGCACAACGATTGTTGATTTTGGATTTTTTACCAGTTTGAAGATTATCGAGGTAGCTGCTTTGGCATCCACAGACCTTAACTCTTCTTCTTTATCTCTTAGTTTTATTTATACTGTTCTACCCTCTTAGACAGTGTTTCAGACCATGTTATTGTATGGATGCTCATGTACTCGGTGACACCCGTATTTTGGGGGATATTGTATTGAGTCGCAATATTTTCGTATCAGTATTTATGAGATTTCTTTGTTGAACTTATATTACTATATTTTCCAAATTTAATGATGCGTGATTTTTTGTGAATGTCGGCTTGCCTAGTATTGCGATAGGCGCCATCACTGTCACGACCCAAAATTCACTACAGGTCACGATGGCGCCCAACGTCGTTGTTAGGCAAGCCAACAGTGAACTAACATCTTAATTATTCATTTTATTTTCGAAATTGTAATTGTAATCAATTAAGGAGGTTTAGACCTCTAAAATCACGGGTACATACATAACTAGTAGTCTGAAAAAGTAAATGAATGGTGATAATAATATACAAATCTGTGGCCATCAACTAGAATATCCCAAAACTCGGTGTCATAAGTGCATGAGCATGTACGAACCCCGACGAAGTAGTGACGAGGGGTCGACATCAACGCTTACTAGAGGTCCAATAACGCAATATAATAAATCATAAGCAGATTATACTAAACAGATTATACTGCGAGATACAGGGTTCTCAGTGGGTACACTACCTATTAGATACACGGGGCTACCTTTAACATCAAAGAAGTGGAGTAAAGTAGAATGTTACCAGCAAGTAGAGAAGATTACAACAAAAATTCAGCCGCGTTATGCAAAACAGTTATCATATGCAGGTAGACTGCAAGTTATTAATGTAGTATTGTTTACAATATACAATTTTTGGGGGGCTGTCTTTATACTCCCTCAAAGTGTTATCAAAGCAGTAGACAGGAAATGTAGGGAGTATCTATAGGGCAGTACAGAAGGGCAAAGATGGCATTGATAGTATGGGATGTACTATGTAGACCAAAGAAATACAGAGGTCTAAACATTAAGGGTTGTAAAATATGGAATATAGCTTATGTGGGAAAATTTTTATGGCAATTAGTGACAAAAAAGGAAGTATTGCGGTACACGGTGTGTATATGAAGTCGTGCAGGAACATTTGGGATCACAATCCTCCTTCTGATTGTAGCTGGTATTGGAAGAAGATTAATGGTTTAAAACATAACATGGCACAATGGTACAATGGAAATATATACAGATTGACTAATAATGAAGCTTATTCTGTCTCTAGCAGTTACAATGCAATGCTAGGGCATATGCCAAGATGTTAGGAAATGAATTTGGTATGGAACAAGATGATGTTACCAAGACATAGATTTGTATTGTGGTTGGCATATCAACAAAGAATGCAAAAGAGGCAGATTGTTACAACTGCACATCTCTATCACAGGAGATGCTTAGTGTTGCATGTGTAATCTAGGTGTATTGGAGACACAACAACATCTGTTTGGGGACTGTTGTTGGGTGAAAAATATGAGAGATGCACTGACTAGCTGGGCAAACACTAGACTACTAGATACGGCAATACCAGAGATGATATAGTGGATTAGAAGGAGGCATTGGAAGCAATTCAGGAAGGAAGTTGCAACAACAATCATAGGAGCAATTGTATACTATACTTGGCAAGCAAGGAATTGGAGAACTTTTAGACAAATTAACTTGAACTTGGAATTCTATGTTGGTCAATTTAAGAAGGAGATTGTGGATAGAATGAGTATATATGTAGAGTCCAAAAGAGCTAAACAATGTCCATTGTTGATACAAAGATTATGTAGTTAGGTTGTATTTTGTTGACTTTGTTTTTTGTTTTCTTCTAAAGTTGGTGAAATTCTTGTACTTAGAAGATTTTATTTTTGAGGTCATGTTGTACTACAAGAGCTAGTACACTGATGCTCTTAGGATGTAAAAGCATTTGGGTTGTTATAGTAATATTCACATTTATTACCAAAAAAAAAACTCAGATGTATCAAGTACCAGTATCAAACAGATAAGAAATACTATATAAAATGTCAGACATTAGTGGAAGGATAATCTCTTGAATATTCGGATTGTCAGCGAAATAACACACGATTATGTTGAGGTCATTCGTCCCGACCCAGAATAATGTATACACTGCCGAGGGTCGAGCGGTGCGAACTATAGATGAATCTATTATACTATCGAGGTGTTTGTCCCACTCCACAAGAAAGGAAGGAAATTACCGAATTACGAGACACGTGCTTACAATACATTACATGAGCACAAAGTGAATACAACATTTACCGTTTCTCAAATAACTTGCCAACAACTCAAGGTGATATATACATATATATATATATATATATATATATATATATATATATATATATATATATATATATATATATATATATATATATATATATATATATATATATATCAATTTCAATTATAAATTCAATTAATTAAGCCAACAAAATGAGTTCAAATAATTCAAATATTATATGATAAAGTCCTATGTCTACCCAGACATAAACATGCTTTAGCTACGTACGTACTCTCATCATCTTGTACGTACGTAGCACTCACAACTAGTAGCGCATAAAAATTACATCACCTAGGGGGTAGTTTCTCCCTCACAAGGTTAGACAAGAGACTTACCTCACTCCGAAGTTCCATAACCGGCTCCAACGCCTCTCTAACACCTTAACTCAGAGCCTAACGTTCTGAAAGTAGTCAAACAACATGCAAATAAATCAAAATATACTCCAATGTGTATAATTTAATAATTTATAATAATTCTTAACTCCGCTCGAAAAGTCGACAAAGTCAACCCTCGGGTCCACGAGATAAACTTTGCCCACAACATCACGAACTTAAATATATAATTTATTCTCAGTTCCGCGTCCAGTTTCGTGGTCAACATCCAAAAATACCATATTGTAGGTTTTTCTCTAAAAATGCCACGATTTCCACACACACACACACACACACACACACACACACACATATATATATATATATATATTCATGTTTCAATCCAAATATAAACCATGTTTTTAACTCACAAGGTGTAGAAATCACTTATCCAAAGTTTGATGATGAAAATGACACTCCAAAATCGCCCCAATATCGGCTCCCATGGAAGGAATTAGGTGAAAATGAGCCAAAGCCCCAATGCGATCGCGAAGCACCACTTTTCTCAGCCCACAATTGTCCTTCACGGTCTCGGAAAACCAATCGCGATCACGAAGAACAAGCTGCCCAACTCCTCCGACAGCCTCAAGTATATTGGTCATAACATTTTGTACAAACTCCAAATGATAAATGGTTTAACTTTCTGAAAACTAAACACCAAAGTCTAAAACTTTTATATTTGGATCATCTCCAAATTCGTTATAGATTGTAAGATATAAGCTTCCAAAGTCAGCCCTGTGCAATAGAAATTTCTTCTTTGCGAACGCGAACCTGCCTCCACGAACGAGATTCACAGACCCCTTTCTCCCATGTTTCTCTTCGCGAACGCAATGCAATGTCCGGGATCATGATGCGTACTGCTGTAGCAAAAACCAACAACTAAAAGTGGCCTAGAAATTGTCCGAACTCACCCCGAAACTCACCCGAGCCCCTCGGGACCCCATACAAACATACCTACAAGTCCCAAAACATGAATCGAACATGCTCGAGGCCTCAGATCACACCAAAAAACATCCAAACTACGAATCGACAATCAAAATCCTTCTTTTAACTTTCAAACATCCAAACTTTGACGAACGCGTCCGAATCATACTTAAACATTTTCAGAATGACACCAAACTTTACGTACAAGTTATAAATCACGATACAAACCTATTCCAAGGCTCGGACCCCAAACGGACATCGATAACACCAAAATTCACTTCAAATCAAACTTTATAAGTTCTTAAACTTTTAAAATGCCAACTTTCCATAATAGGTGCCGAAATGCTCCCGGACCACCCGATACTCAACCCGAGCATACGCCCAAGTCCGAAATCATCATATGAACCTATTGGAACCTTCAAATTCCGATTTCTAGGTCATTTACTCAAAAATCAAACCTCAGTCAATTCTTCCAACTTAAATCTTTCGAAATTAGAACTTTCCATCTGAATCAACTCTGAACTTCCCAAAATTCGGTTCCGAATACACGTACAAGTCATAAAACATGAAGTGAAGCTACTCAAGGCCTCAAACCGCCGGACGACGCACTAGAGATCAAAATGACCGATCGGGTCATTATGTTCCCCCCGCTTAAACATACGTTCGTCCTCGAATGTGCCAAGAACTGTTCCGGAGTTGTCCAAAATCACTGTTTAACACCTTGTGCACCTGCCTGTACCACCACAACCCATGTGAGCACATTAGCTCGAGCCATACTGAAGATGCTCCCTATAACCTTGGCAAACAAGCCTTAGAACCAAATTCCAACATCTGGAATTCTCCACGAGACCCGATTCTAACGTACGAACACCATATCAATCCCTACACACTGTACCAAAACCCGATCATGCACCTATGATAAAATCACACCATGCACCACATAAGTCGTCTTCCCATAATAATATTCTCCGACCATAATAGCTAAAATACCATAAATCCGATGCTTGCAATACACCTTAGGACACATATACGACATGTTCCAACTCTCGCATTGCCGCCACAACGAAAGAGATGCGTTGAAACTCATTAACACCTGCCAAATAAATAAATCACGGGGGTCTCTCCACCTAACAAGAATCATTACCTCATTCAGAACTGAATAATGATATTTTCTCTTTAATATACGCTACATAAATCCGATCGCACTGTTCTCAAGTCCAATAACCTCATCTCTCCCAGTACAATCTTCTCGATCAATAAGCCACCTCAAACACCATCTAAAATCTCATACAACGCCAACTAGCTACTACTCAAGTGTGACCCACAGGGAAGAACGAACTATGGCAAAGAATGATCTAGCCCATGTAACGAATAAAACGGAGAAACCGATGCTATGGCTCTGTCTTAGAGATGGGAAACAAGGTATACAAAATAAGTATAAGGAACCATACTTAACATCTCACTATTGCAGCATGGGACCCGATCCATATATGATACTGTTGCGGCATGCAACCCGATCCAATCATGACATCATCGTGGCGCGCAACCCGATCCACATAACATACCCGTGGCGGCGTGCCACCCGATCCAAACAATATACCCGTGAAAAACTTGGCAAAGTTTCACAAATTTCTAATTTGATTCGCATGATTTTGATGTTAAAATCTAAGATATGTTGATGGAATATGATTAGAAATAGATTAGAATCACTTACCCAACCCTACTGAGTCCATGGTTCAAAATGAGAAAATAAGTTCAAAACTCACGTCTCCCAACCCTTTAGCCAGTTGCAGATGTCACATTCGCGAACCCTCGCAATTGCGAACCAATGCTCGCATTTGTGAACCCTGACATACTTAGCTTATATCGCAATTGAGATAAAGTCTTCGCAATTGCAAACTGGGAAACATCACAAATGCGAACATGACCAAATCCTGTTGGCTTCGCAAATGCAAAGATGAGGTCGCATTTGCGACAATTTCCCCTCACCTTTCATCCTCACATTTGCGAGCCTGATGTTCGCATTTGCGACACCAGACACCAGACACCAGATTTTCCTATTTTTCAATCCAGATCACTCCAGAATGTGTTAGAAACTCATTCGAGCCCTCGGGCTCCAAACCAAATATTTGCACAAGTCTAAAAATATCATACGAACTCGCTCGCGCAATCAAAACACAAAAATATCATCTTGAACTACGAATTAAACTCTAAAATGCATGATTTTCAAAGAAATTTTCAAGAACTTCTAGGATTACAACTAAGCGTATGGTTCCTATCAAATCAACGTACGAACTTCAAAAATCAATTCCAGGCATACGCCCAAGTTCGAAATCACGATACGAAGCTACCAGAGCCATAAAAACAAACCTCCGGGGTCGATTTCACAAAAGTCAAAGTTTGGTTAATATTTTTAATTTTAAACTTCTAAGTCGAGAATCAAGGGTCCAAATCAACTAGAAAGCTTCCTGGAACAGAACTAATCAACTCCGCAAGTTATAAAATCAAAAACACACTTGTGTGAATCATGAAAAGGGGTAACGAGGTGCAATTACACAAAATGACCGATCAGGTCGTTACATTCTCCCCCTCTTAAAACAAAAGTTTGTCCTCGAACATGCATAAGGACATACCTGAACTGGTGAATAGATGAGGATAACGAGTTCGCATGTCGTGCTCGGTCCCCAGGTCGCCTCCTCAACTGGATGACCCATCCATTGAACATTCACTGAAGTGATATCCTTTGATATCAACTTCCGGACTTGTCTGTCCAAGATAGCCACAGGCTCCTCAATATAAGTCAAATCCATCGTCCAATTGGACTGTGCTAAAGTATTGAACATGAGACGGATCACCATAATGCTTCTGGAGAATAGAGACATGGAACACCAAATAAACCGCAGATTAATTAGGGGGCAAGGCAAGCTTGTAAACCACCTCTTTCAAGGATCTCAAAAGATCCGATATACCTCAGGCTCAACTTTCCCTTATTCCCGCTCCTCATCACACCCTTCTTTGGTGAAACCCGGAGCAAGACTCACTCTTCAACTATGATTGCAACATCGCGAACCTTCTGATCTGCATAACTCTTCTGTCTATATTGGGTTGTACAAAGCCGAGCTTGTATCATCTTGACCTTCTCCAAAGAATCTCAAACCAGATCCGTACCTAATAACTTAGCTTCTCCTGGATCAAACCACCCAACTGGAGAATAACACTGTCTCCAAAATAGAGCCTCATACGGAGCCATCTAGATACTCGACTCATAGCTATAATTGTAGGCAAACTCCACAAGTGGTAAAACCTGATCCCAAGCACACCCAAAATTTGCAACACAGGCGCAGAACACATCCTCCAATATATGAATAGTGCGCTCGGACTGTCTGTCTGTCTGAGGGTGAAAAGCTGTACTCAAATCAACATGTGTGCCTATATCACATTGTAAAGCCTTCCAGAAACCCGATGTGAATTGCGTACCCCTGTCAGAGATGATGTATACGAGTACGCCATGAAGTTAGAAACTTTCGCGGATATAGACCTGAGCCAGCTACCCTGAAGAATGGGTAGTCATTACCGGAATGAATGAGCCCACTTGGTCAATCTGTCCACAATCACCCATATAACGTCAAACTTATTCCGAGTCCGTGAGATCCTAACAATGAAGTCTATGGTGACATGCTTCCATTTCCACTCAGGAATCTCAAGCTGTTGAAGCAAACCACCCGACCGCTGATGCTCATACTTCACTTGCTGACAATTTAGGCATTGAGCTACATACTCCACTGTGTCCTTCTTCATCCTCCTCCACCAATAGTGTTGCCTGAATTCCTGGTACATCTTAGCGCCACCGGGATGAATGGAGTACCACAAACTTTGGGCCGCCTAAAGAATCAACTCATGCAAACCATCCACATTGGCCACGCATAACCGAACCTGGATTTGTAACATACCGTAATCCCCAATAGTAACCTCCTTGGCATTGCCATGCTGAACCATATCCTTGAAGACAAGAAAATGGGGTAAACTCTCTAATATAATCATATAGAGAAGACCGAGAAACCACGCAGGCAAGAACTCAACTGGGTCCGAAACATCCATTCTAACAAACCGGTTGGCTAAGGCCTGAACCTATAATGCTAACGGCCTCTCTACTACCGATAGATATGCTAAACTACCCAAACTCTCCGCCTTTCTACTCAAGGCATCGGCCACCACATTGGCCTTCCCGAGATGAAACAAAATGGTGATATCATAGTCCTTAAGTAACTCTAACCACCTCCGCTAATGCTAGTTAAGATCTTTCTATTTAAATAGATGTTGGAGACTCTGATGGCCAGTAAAGACCTCACAAGGAACACCACACAAATAATGCCGCCGGATCTTCAATGCATGAAAATGACTCCCAACTCTAGGTCATGGACTAGATAATTCTTCTCATGGGTCTTCAGCTGTCGAGACACGTAGACAATTACCCTACCGTCTTGCATCAACATCGCACGAAGGTCAACATATGATATATCACAATACACATTATAAGATCCCGAACCCATAGGCAACACCAACACTGGTGCTGTAGTCAAAGAAATCTTGAACTTTTGAAAGCTCGCCTCACACTTCTCGGTCCATCGGAGAGGAGTACCCTTCTGGGTCAATCTGGCCACAATGATGAATGAATCAAGATAATGATGGAACACAATGTTCATCAGGTGCATAAATGCGGCTGGGGCGTTGGTCAGCCCAAATGACATCACGAGGAACTCGTAGTGACCATACCAAGTCCTAAAGGAAGTCTTCGAAATATCTGGATCCGAATATTTAGCTGATGATAACCTGACCTCAAATCAATCTTTCAGAACACTCTGGCACCCGGTAGCTGATCAAATAAGTCATCAATGCATGAAAATGTATACCTGTTCTTCACTGTAACCTTGTTTAACTGACAATAGTCAATACACATGCATATAGAACCATACTTCTTCTTCACAAACAAGATCGGAGCACTCCACGACAACACATTAAGCCGAATAAATCCATTATCAAGAAACTCTTGAAACTGATCCTTTAACTCCTTAAGCTCCGTTGTGGCCATACGATATGGTGGAAGAAATGGGCTTAGTACCCAGCAACAAGTCAATACCAAAATTGATATCCCTGTCGGCGGCAATGCCTGGAAGATCTCCTGGAAATACATTTGGAGAGTTTCTCACTACCAAAACTAACTCGAAGATAGGAGTATCAGCATTGACATACCTCACAAAGGCTAGATAAGCATCACACCCCTTCGCAAGCATCCACTGAGCCTTTAGAAATGATACAAATCTGCTAGGAACATGATCTAATGCACATCTCTACTCCAACCGTGGTAAATCTGGCATAGCTAGCATCACAGTCTTGACGTGACAATCAAGAATAATATGATAGGGCGACAACCAGTCCATACCGAATATAACATCATAGTCTACCATACTAAGTAATAATAGATTAACTTGGTCTCAAAACCACCAATAACAACTAAACACGACCGACACATACGGTCCACAATAATAAAATCTCCCACAGGCGTGGACACATAAACAAGATAACTCAAAGAATAATGAGATATATCCAATTACGAAGCAAAGTAAGATGACACATATGAATAAGTGGATCCCGAATCAAATAAGAATGATGCATCTCTATGGAAAACTAGAACCATACCTGTGATGACTGAGTCTGAAGAAACTCCCTCTGCCCTACTCGATAAAGCATATAATCTGACTTGTCTACCCCCTCTAGGGTGACCTCTACCCGCCCGTCCCCCACCCTTAGCTGGCTGTGTTGGTAGGGCGGCAACTGGGGCAGCAATCATGGCCTGAGAAGTCTGCGGACCTGAATGAATTCGCAGAGCCTGAGTAGTCTGGGAAGGTGCACCCATCCTGAGTCTGGGTTAATCTCTAACCATGTGGAAGGTATCCCTACACTCAAAGAAAGCTCTCGGTGGGTGTGGCGGGTGGGACTGGATCGGGCCTGGTCTGCTGGCCTGTCCTCTGAAGGAACCCCGTGTAGGAGGTGCGCTAAAAAATAGTTGAGCAAAGTGTGCAGCCTGAGATCTCGAAATATCTGGAGCACCACTAGAAGATGGAAGTCACGAATAAATTGGACGGCTTACATAGCCCCTAACATATCGAGTTGTAGCTGTAGTATGACCACCATTAAATCCGCCTGTACTACAAGGCCTTTTGACCTCCATCTCATCCCTTTCGCGGGCTTGCATACCTTCCAACCTTCGTGCAGTCTCAACCACATGCTAATACAGAGTATCTGACTCCAACTCCCTAGCCATGCTGAATCTAATACCATAGTTGAGCCCCTCGATGAATTGATGAACTTGTTCTCTGACTGTAGCAACCAAGGCAGGTGCATGCCTGGACAAATCACTAAATCGGACAGCATACTCCAAAACTGTCATAGCACCCTGGCACAGCTGCTCAAACTACGCACGCCAAGCATCCTGAAGGGTCTGAGGAACAAACTCTCTCAAGAAGAACTCTTAAAACCGATCCTAGGTAAGTGAAGCTTCCTCCGCTGGGCACCCACCTCGTATGATCTCCATCACTGATATGCCACTCCCTTTAGCTGAAGTGTAGTAATAGTAACCCTACTCGTCTCCACAATACCCATAGTGCGGAGGATACGGTGGCACCCCTCAAGAAACCTATGTGCGTCCTCTGAAGCCAAACCACTGAAAGTAGGAGAGTGGTACTTCTTGAACCTCTCAAGCCTAAGCTCCTCCTCCTCGGGTGTTGCTGCCCTAACCACGAGCTAAACTAGAGAAACAAGTGTTACCTGTATGACCTCTGGAACCTGATCAACCTGGACCCGCTGCTTTAGGGTACGGGCCGCGGTAGTCTGTGCTCCTCCCCCAACCTGAGATGTGGCTGGTGCTAATGGGATCAACCCCGCTTGAGCTAAGGTACCGAACATGCTCAAGAACTGTGCGAGGGTCTCCTGAAGTGCTAGGGTGGTAATAAGCGCCTCGGGTGTCTGTCCCTCGACTGGAGCTACTGGTGGCTCCTTTGTTGCAGCTCGGATATGTGCTCTAGCTGCACCACGTGCCCATCCTCGGCCTCTGCCCCGAGCCAAGCCTCTTGCGACTCTAGCATGGGGCATGGGTATCTGATCGTCGGATCCAACAATGCATGTCCTCACCATCTGTCAGAGAATAGAAAGTCAACAATTTAGTTTTCGAAATCAACCAATTGACACGATAAAGAATCAAAGAAGTGAAGTTTCCTAACAGTTCCGAAGCCTCTCAAAGCTAAGTTAAGACGTCTCCGTACCGATCTGCAAGACTCTATTAAACCTGCTTATGACTCGTAATACCTATGAACTTAAAGCTTTGATACCAACTTGTCACGAACCCAATTCCTCTCCATAGGATGTCGTGATGGCACCTAGTCTCTACAACTAGGTAAGTTTACTTATCAATAATTAATGAACAGATATAATTATCAAGTCATTGAAAACAACTAACTAATTGATAAAAACCTTTCGAAGACAGAATCTCACAACACACACCTCAAAACCGGTGGAACTGAGTCATAAGCTCTATAGAATCTAACAAGAGTAACTACTACATCACTGCCCGAAAGTAAATACAACATTAAATGAGGATAAGGGAAGGTGACTTCGAGGCCTGCGGATGCCAAACATGCATACCTTGAAGTCTCCGATGAAGTAGCTTGTAGGAATCTGTGAAGTCAAATCAATGAAGTGAACAACTTGGGTTGACCCTCTTAATGAAGATCGATCTGAGGGCGAATGAAAGAGATGTGTAGTAGAGGGCAGGTGAACCAAAAAAGGGGTACCGGCGTACCTACCATTACCATATAGGGAATGAACTGCAGTAATTCTTTGGAAAAGCCCAGTTCTCTTTGTCTTCGAGCCCAGGCTGGGCTCTCGCGTGTCCGGGATCTGATCAGATCTACCAGCGACCAGTTTACGGAACAAGGAGTTCATTTTTATTTGTTTGAAAGGAGAAAAAAAAGGGGCTCTTCTCTATGAAGAATGCCTCCTCGTTCTTCGTCCATTCCCGTTCGATGGAGAAAGAACTTCTTTCGGGTGTTCGGTCAGGCTTGCTTAGGTCGAGTAAGCAACTGAAGAAATTTATCAGATGAAGCAGAATCAGAACCTGGAGATCAACACTGACCCAGACCCCGTACCTGTCCCCGATGAAAGTGGTCTTCCTTGCCAACCTTCACTTCTAGAAGGAAGTAAGTAGAAGCTGACCCTCCTACATACATTGCAGGGAAGGACCCCTCTAGTGGCATACTTTATTCTATCTACCGGTACAAGCAGATGTACCTGGATTTGCACAAAATGTGCAGAACTGCAGTATGAGTACACCACAATGGTACCCAGTAAGTATCAAGCCTATCGTCAGTAAAGTAGTGACGACGCCAGGTCAAGACACCTACTAGGATATAAATAAGTAGTATAAAAATGTAGTACATATATGTAATAGAAAGTGAGGAAATAACAAATACGAAACAAGACAATAACATGCACTAATACTGGAAGTTAAGCATGGAAACAACATAAAAGAAGCAACTAAAGAGGATACAATGATCATGTATGGAAAACAACTGCTAGAACAATAAAGAATGAAACAACAAGAAATATTCCCACAAAAACACTTTGCAACATGAAATAAAACAGCAAGAATCACAATTAGGTACCACCTCGTGTATAATGGAATAAAAAATTAGGTACCACCTCATATAATCAAGAATCACAACAGAGGTATTGTCTTGTATTCACATTTCTCAATTTCAATAAAAATCTTTCCTTATACCGCCACGTGAGCCTTAGTTTTGAAAATAGGTTTTGGAAAAAGTTATTCCGAAATAGCTACATGCACTTTAGCCCACCTTATGACGCCATGTGACTTCACGTAGTTTCCTTACAAGAAACACACACATAAGTACTACCTTATACCGCTGCATGCACATTAACTCCAATTCTTATATCGTCGCATGCACGTCAATATCACAATACAATAACATTTCGCACCACAAGTGCCCATATTTCACAACTTGCCAACAACAACAATATCAATGTTTCCATAACAATAGCTCATGGTTCCACCACAGTGTAGATAAGAATATCAACAATAACAATGAATGAACAATGCTCAATAAGATAAACGTTTCATTAATAACCAACATTGCCTCAATGTATTAACGACTTTCTCAATTTCAGCATCGAATAACTTAAAAACGAGAGAAATAATGTATAATCACGATATTAGATAAGGAAAACTCACAATAAAAGGGAAAACTTTTAACAATGAGTCTCAAATAATGGATGTCAACAAGGAAAGGGATAACATGAACAATTACTTCAAGTAACGAAGATTAAAAATGAAGAGATAGCTTGTAACAATAAAAGAGGAAAGAAGATCAACTAAAGCATGTGAGCAATTTAGAAAGTAGCATGTAGAACAAGTATTAAAAAAATCATTTAAAACATGTAAGGATGGTCTAACATAATTAAGAGTAAATTGACTACGAGAATTTAGAACATGATATGGCATTTCAATTTAAGCATGAAAATTCTAAGTAGCCTAAACTGGAGTCAACCGGAGCTCGCACGGTCAAAACCCGGGTCCAATGGTAGATTCCATCTACCCATGACCCCACGAGTTCATATATGTGATTAGTTTCAAAATCCGAGTCCAAATCGACTCTCAAAACTCAATTTTTTATTTTTCAAAAACTTGGCAAAGTTTCACAAATTACTACTTTGATTCACATGATTTTGATGTTAAAATCTAAGATATGCTGATGGAATATGATTAGAAATAGATTAGAATCACTTATCCAAGATTTTTAGGTGAAAACCCCCTCTCCAAATCGCCTTCTATCGAGTCTAGGATTAAAAAATGAGAGAATATGTTCAAAAATCTCGTCTCCCAACCCTTTAACCAATTGGAGATGCGAACCCTCGCAATTGCGAACTAGGCTTGCATTTGCGAACCCTCACAGACTTAGCTTATATTGCAATTGTGATAAAGTCTTCACAATTGCGAATTGGGAAACATCGCGAATGCAAACAAATTGTTCGCAATTGCGAACATGAACAAATCTTGCTCGCTTCACAAATGCGAATATGAGGTTGCATTTTCGATAATTACCAATCACGTCTCATCCTCACAATTGCAAACCCGGTGCTCGCATTTGCGACACCAATACCAGATTTTCTGATTTTTCAATTAAAACCACTCCGGAACGTGTCCGAAACTCATCCAAGCCCTCGGGGCTTCAAACCAAACATCCGCACAAGTATAAAAAGATCATATGAACTTGCTCTCATGATCAAAACACAAAAATAACATCATAAAGTACGAATTGAACTCTAAAATGCATGATTTTCAAAGAAATTTTCAATAACTTCTAGAATTACAACTAAGCGCCCGAATCCTATCAAATCAACTCCAAACGATACCAAATTTTACAGACATGTTCTAAATTTTGTAACAGACCTATTCTAAGTTCCAAAATCAAATTCTGAGCTTGATAGCTAAAATTCAACCCACGCTCAAAATTTTCAACTTTAAATTGCCAAATTTTGGCGAATCAACACAAATCAATCTACCGGATTCCAAAATCAATTTCGGGTATATTCCCAAGTGAGAAATCATGATACAAAGCTATCCGATCCATAAAAACACAGCTCCGGGGTCGTTTTCACAAAAGTCAAAGTTTGTTCAACATCAATTTTAAACTTCTAAGTCGAGAATCAAGGGTCCAAATGAACCCGAAAGCTTCCATGAACTAAAGTTATCAACCTCGCAAGTCATAAAAGCACAAACACACGTGTGTGAAGTTTGAAAAAGGGTATTAGGGTGCAATTACACAAAATAACCGATCGGGTCGTTACACTATCAAATCTTATTTTATACAAGACAAAAAAAAAACAATCATAAATAAAAATATATTAACAATATAGTAAAGTGTTGAAATTACTGAATCACATAGAGGTAGACCGGGATATGCAAATGTGAAGAACCATTTTTTCTCCAATACCATCAACTCCAAATTCAAAAATTTAGTAAGCTTATTGCTAATCTCTGTATAAACACTATCTCTGATGAATCATGATATAAAGATATGGTTCATAACATAAAATGAGAAAAAAACAAAGAAAAAAGAAAAAAAAACTGAAACATAAAACTTACGCGCATTAGTCTAAGCCTCTAGTGATGAAAGTGTTCCACTTACACAATATTTTGAACAACAAGATTGTCAACATTTCCTCCAAAAGGATACTTTATAGTGAAGATGGACTTATTTGTCTTATTTGTCAAGATGAGCTTCTTTGATGTGGTTGTCTTCTTTAGAGGAATTTGGATGCTGCCACCAGAGTCGCATGTGTTCCTGAATGGTGACTTCATGACCACTGCTGGTTTCCTTTATCTAAGGATCATTTTAGGTGTGTCATAATCAACAACAACTATATGATCCCCCTCCATAGTAGCAATATTTTTTTCTCCACTCCTAGACAATCACCATGTATAATATTTTAATCAAAATACTTTTGGGTGATTGCAATGGTTTTAGCCTTGGCATCGCTAGTCTAGCCATTGTCCTCACCAACTTCCACACAACTATTTTTACCAACAACTCGTACAGAATCCTCGACCTCCCCTCCTCGCCCCATATTAGCAGTGTTTTTCTTCACTTCTATAATTTCAACTGCACTATCACCATCTACATCATTTTTATCACAAATATTTTGGGTAACTGCGGTGATTTCAGCCTCAGTATACTCAATTTAAGCTTCGTCATCACCAACTCCTTCACAAATTCTACCAGGTCCTATAGAATCCTTCACCACATCCTCCATAACATCAACAATTTTCTCTACACCTACCTCAGTGCCAACATTTTTATTTACAACTTCCTCACCATCAATATTTTTCTCCATAACTTCCTCACTGCCAAAAATTTTCTCTGCAACTTCTTTATCACCAAAATAATAATTATGAATATTACTATTATATTGATGTCCATGACTAACATGATGGTCGTCATCTCTTCTATCACAATGTCCAGGAAAAATACACAAAGAATTGTCTAAACTATAGTAACAGATAAAAATAACAAACAAGCATAGTCATGAGAATACCTTTGAAGTCAAGTTATTGGGAAGTGGATCTTGTGACGACCCAAATCTCACATGTCATGATGGCGCCTAACGCAATACTAGGGAAGCCGATATCCACAATAAATCCTTGCGCTCACAGCTGGCATGTCAGACTCCAGAGGGGCGGATCCTGCCCAAGTGCTAATGAAACCTGCTGCAGCTGCAACCCGATCTTATCATGAATCAATAATACCCGTTGCGGTGTGCAACCCTATCCCATTATGAGTCAATAATAATCGCTGCAGCGTGAAGCCCGATCCCATCATGAGTGTGATAACTTGATAGGTCATCTCATGTTTTGAAACCTAATTATGTGATCCGAAGCCTTAAAAATCATGTTTTATCCTTCCTCAATTTTCATGCGCAGTCCAGGCTTCTTTCCGGAAAGCTTTTATGTTAAAAACTGAGAAAATTAAGAATTTTTGCCTACAAAATCATTTGAGTTGAATTCGGTCAACATTTTGAGTAAACATACCCGAATTCGTATTTTGACGGTCCCGCTGGGTCCGTACTGTGATTTAGGACTTGGATGCATGCCCGGAATCGGATTCAGAAGTCTCTAGCCTGAGATATGGGACTTCGTTCAAATTTGAAAGTTAAAGGCTTAATGAATTTTACATGTTTGACTAAAGCTTGACTTTTTGGATAAAGGGTCCATATTTTGATTCTGGAACCCGGTATAGGTCAATACCATATTTATGACTTGTCTATGAAATTTGATGAAAAACAGAGTTGGTTTGACGTGATTCGGATGCCTGGTTGTGAAAATAGAAGTTTCAAAATTTTTCTTGAAAATTTCATTTGATTTGGTGTTCAATTCGTAGTTCTAGGTGTTATATTTGCGATTTGATCGTGCGAACAAGTTCATATGATGTTTTTAGACTTGTGTGCATAGTTGGTTTAGAGCCCCGAGGGCTCGGGTGAATTTCGGATAGGCTACAGAGTGATTTGAACTTAGAAATCATAGATGGTGCATCAGACCTGCAGATTTCGCATTTGCGAAGACCATCGCATTTGCGAGCAGTGGGCTGGGGGGTGGACCTTAGCATTTGCAAAGTTTTGGTCGCATTTGCGACCCTTACCTATTCGCATTTGCAATGACTACAGGCCCAGGTCATTTTCGCATTTGCGAAGGAATTGTCGTATTTGTGAAGCCCAGGTCGCAAATGCGGCATCTGCAGCTGAACAAATATGACTTAGACGAGATTTTTGGTTCATTTCTAAAATTTTCAAAACCTAAAACCTTAGAGGCGATTTTTCCAAGACTTATTCTTCCCTAAATCATTGGTAAGTGATTCTAAGCTATTTCTTTTCAATCTTTCACTACCTTTGCTAAGATTTCAACATAAAATATAAAGTTTTCATGGGAGAATTGGGGGTTTTGGGGTAGAAATTAGGGATTTGGAAAATCGGGGATTTAGACCTCAAATTGGGGTCGGATACCAAAACAAATCACATAACCAGGCTCGGGGGTGAATGGGTAATCGGGTTTTGGTCCAAACTCCGGGTTTGGACCAAGCAGGCCCGGGTGTTGACTTTTGTTAACTTTTTCAATAATGGCCTAAATTGAATTCTTTACAATCGTGGGTAGTTCCTAATGTTTAATTGAATTGTTTGGTTGGTAATTTGCTAGATTCTATTGGTTCGGAGGCCTGTGTGAAAGGAAAAGCCGTGGTTGAGCTTTGAGTTTGATCGTTGGAGCGGGATAAGTGTCGTGGTTAAACTTGATTTTAAGGAATATGACTTATGTGTCTATTTGCTACTTGTTTAATTGTTGGGAACAACGTATATGTGAAGTGACAAGTACTTATGTGTTATAGTCTGGTTAAAGCATGCGGGTGGGGTTTGGTTTCTTGCAATAATAGTTTCTTTTGTTCATGTTATCCATGTTTGGACTAGCATTGTTAACTCGATCGCCTTTATCATGTTTACGAATATTTTGGTTATAATTGAGTATTGATTCCGAAGTTGAGGTTGACATTGTGGAACCAAATGTGGAAGTAAGGCTTGTACTTGTTATTTTATCTCCCTATTGTTATTTGTTTGTTGCATTATGGCAAGGGAGAGTGTTATTGCACGAAGGGTGATACTGTGCTGTTTCTATTGACTTTATGGTGAGGTTGATAGTGAAAGCACGAAGGGTGATGTCGTTCCATATTGTGAGTGTTAATGCACGATGGGTGATGCCGTGCCATGTTATGAGATTTAATGCACGACGGGTGATGCTGTGCCGTTTCTATTTTATTTTATGGTGAGGTTGAGAGTAAAGCACGAAGGGTGATGCTGTGCAATCTTTCCTTTACTGTGTTAAATTATTCTTATTGGTTCATAGTATATTGGCTGTTCTAGTTACCCTTCCGCTGTGGTTCGCTATCTCGTATTCCCTTGTTTCCCCCTCCCGATATTACCTGTCTAGTTCTTCATTGCTGTTATTTGTATATATATATATATATATATATATATATATATATATATATATATATATATATATA